>JZKD02S1542766.1:427186-447253 GCA_000966675.3 Picea glauca | reverse complement strand
AAAAAAATATTTTGAGTTTTTTAAGTTCTCAAATGCCCATATCAAAATAAAATAAAATTTACTAAGACAAACAAATTATTCATAATTTATATAGATTGAATCCAACTTCAATCACCACTTTCCATTCCAACGTGAATAGAGTGATCTTCACTTTTAACTACATATCATTCCATTTGTAATTATTATTGTTTTTTAACTTTAAACTATTTATATTATCTTAAATTTGTTAAAAGTATTAACATATTAATATTATTTTTGAACTTTAAACTATTTAGATTATTTTAAATTTATTAAAAGTATTAATATAATTTATTAAAAATATTAATATATTAATATTGTTTTTAACTTTAAACTATTTAAATTATCTTAAATTCATTAAAACTTTATTAAAAGTATTAATATATTAAACTATTTAGATTATCTTAAATTCATTAAAAATAATAATATATTAATTTATTTTTAAAATATAATAAAAATTAATATTATATTCATTTTGAATGGAATCATTTTTTATAAATTTAAATTAATTTTAAATTAATATTCTACATTTTATAAATATTAAACATATTTCATTACACACTTTTCTAATCTAAATTATAAAAATCACCCCTTATAAAAAAATAAAAAATACATTTATCAAATCTTTAATTCCTTAAAACCTTTATGGTCAAATAACATGTCATAATAAATCACACCAAATAAACATGTTTCTTAACTCATATTGTCATCTTAGAATCATTAAGATCATCTATTACATGTGTAAAAAAATGTTACATATTATCACTTTAGATTTTTCTTATTCCATTGTTAGGATATCGGATAATTAGAAGTTAGGTTATTTCAACTTGGTTTAATCTGTTTTTAGGTAGATAGTGCTTCTTTATGATGTTTTTTTAGTGTGATTTTGTAATTATCTAATTTTATGGTCATTATTATGTTCTATACATAAAGTGATTCAATGGTTCATCCTCTCTTGGACTAGTGGCACTTGACCCGTGGCTTCAAATTCAATTGGTCCATGATCTCTATTTAAAGAGGATGGAGGGTCATTTGTTATTGATTGATTGATGGGAGACCCATACAATTTTTTTTCCTTTGCATTAACATATTTTCTCAAGTGGTTGTATTGGATGGGGCCATACATTGTTTCCCTCTTTGACGTTTTTAACCACATGTACACTATTGCACTCATCTTTGATTCATTTGTGTGAATGTTTGCCTTAATATGTTCAACCTATATGGATATAGATTGTTTATCAAATATAATATTAGAGCTAATACAAAGACACACTCCCATTGTTAATCAAGATCTCAAACTCTTGTCATTATATCCAATTAAGAACTTCTAGATTCTATAGTTTTTTAGCATTTTTAGGTTGACTAAACCACTCTAATATATTTGGAGCATTGTTTCTAATTGGAAACCCTTTTAATTTTAGAAAAAAAAGTTTCCATTTTCCTAAGATGTATACAATTTCATTTTCTATGTTTTTTTTTGAAATTTATTATAAACCATTTTAATTTATTGTTTTGTGTTTTATTTTTTTAATATATTTTTTATTTGCTCCATTTCTAATTTGTGTATGCACTTTTCCTTGTTCTTTGTGTGATCTTAGAAAACAAAAAACAAAGAGGAAAGTGATTTCTAATTTGTGTATGTTTTTTTCCCTACACCTTGAGCGATCCTGACAAATCATAGACAAAAAAGATAAGTTACATTTTTCAAGTAGACTAATCAAAATCTAACCCAAGCATATAAAGCTTTGAATTTTTTTATAAATTTACTTGTTTTTGTGTGCGGTGATGTTTAAGGTTGTTTCCAAGAAGAAACAAGTGTTTTGGGGTAAGCATGCACTTCAATAAAGATGCACTTTGGGAAAAAAAGAAAAACAAAAGTATCCTTCTTCCTTTCTAACATTTGTCTATGTTTTATAATAGTTAATTTGGTTGAAAGTTACTTTATTGAAATAGAGGCTTCAAGTTTAAGTTTTTATCTTTGTAAGATATTTTTTGAAAAAATGCATGCCACTTAAACGATAACATTTCTTTATTCTAAAGTGCATTTCACTTAAATTATAAAAGTGGATCACCATAAATTAATCTTATTGTATTTTTTTGTTGACTTGTTTTTTTCATGCAACTTTAAATTTTAAAGAAACATTATTGTAAAAGTGATTCTTACTTATTTTATAAAAGTGGGTCACTTCAGTTGTAAGGTAACTTATTTTTAAAAGTAAGCTTATAGGACAATTTAGAGGAGGGGAATTTTTTTTTTAGTATTACAACTTGTGAACTTCATCATGCACCCATCAACACATGTGCTAACCTCCACCTAACACTTGACACCTTGGTTACCATTTTGACTTTTTATGGGTATCTGAAAGAATTTGGTGGACACAAAAGTGGCAATGGGGTGAGAACGAATGCGCTCATGCAGGAACACGTGTTTGTTCTTAGGAATGCATACACAGTCTTAATGTGATAGGATCAACAAGTCCCATATCATAATGAAGGACACCAACTAAGACTCTTGAAAGGAACACACACAAATTTCCAAGAATGCACACATATTCTCAAGAACATTACCACATTCCTAGGAATGTGTGTGCATTCCTCTTATCTTTTTAAAAGGGGTTGAAATCACTTAGTTTCACCAATAGATTGACCATTCCTCACGTTTTGAAGGGAGATTGATTGAATTGAATCCCTCACATTTTTTATGTGGTCTCCGCACTCCATTGACATTGTCTTTAGTTGATTCCAGGTATGTATTTGGATGCAATTTCATTTTTTAAAATTTCCTAATATGTTTAAATCTTCAAAAAATGAACCTAAATTATACATTTCATTACTAAATTAAAACAAAAATAATTACCATGGAGCTTGGAGAAAACTAAAACTCCACACAACCATAGGAAGGCACACCAAACCCCAAGTCACAACTAATAAATGTAAACATGGAAATTGATGAAGGGTTGAGGTCTCTTAGAATTCTTTTTCAATACTTATGGAGTACTCGAGAGCCCTCATGATTGTCATTATCCAGTTCCATGGTGTTGGCGCAAGCCTATTTTTGGGAGAAAATCCAAGTTTGGAGCACGCACCAGATATGGAGGAAAAGAAACATGTCGAAGACTGAGGAAAAGTAGCATGGTACACATGCAGAAAAACCTAGCCATGTTAGGGTCAGGGTTTTTTATATGAATGTAATGGCTATGAGCAAATAGAGTAGTATAAATAAAAGCCTAGGAGGTCTAGAAGAGGTTGGTCAAGGAGAGTGGTTTTTCTTGGAATAAGCTAGCGAGTGGGTTTTTGAGGTTTAGGTCACATGATGTGGAGCTTGGTGTGGTCTAGTTTGCCTCATGGATGGAACTTATCATAGTTTTTGGTTGTAATCATGGACAATGTAATGCACACAACGTTGATCTTGAAGAATGATGAATACAAGAGCAGAAGATAAATCTTTGTGGACGTAACCCCAGGGGGGGTGAACCATGGTAACCCTACTATGCTAATGTGTGTGAATGGTTATTTTATTGTTTATGTTAGTTATCAGTTAAAGAATGGATGTTTAACTTAGATTATGACAAAAAGCATGAATAGTTTCCTTGATGAATGAATACTAGATCTAGATGAATGAATAACAAATATGATGCATAAGGAACATATCACATTTCCAATCCCTTCCTTGACTACAAACATATGATTCTTGCTATCCCCCATGATCTATGTCGGGTGAGACTGCACTGTGCACTTTGTGCACAGTATTTCCTTCTGGTTTACCAGGAGGGTCGATAGTTGAGGGTTTTGTTGGAAACCTTTGAGATGAGAACTTGGCTCAGCCCAAGCATCGAAAAAATGGTTCCATTTACAGGACATCCATAGGATAGATTGGAAGGGATCTGTTGAAGAACAACATGGAGAATGAAAAAGTAGAAGGGAATGAACAAGCCATGGAATCCAACGAAGGTAGAGATTGAAATATGGTTAAGGACAAAGGAACTTGATTTTTCATAGAAGGAAAAAGGAAACCCTAAATACACACTGCACAAATATCTTGAAAAATATGTGTTTAGAGAATTTCATGAAGTATTTTTCTATGAATTTTTGCATCTGTTATAGGATTGGTTATTGAGATTGAAGGAAAACCATCCTATGAATCGGATTAGAAAAATAGAGTGACATCCTGTGGAGATCGTGAAGTTGCAACAAGTCAATATTAAATTTACACGTGTAATAGATTTTTGGTTAGATAGCATTATTCCTGGGTTTATCATTGAATTTGCAGTTGATACTACGAAGTCATACACTATTATCGAGTAGAATTTCTTGACGGGACCCAGATATAGGTACGTAAGATCACTATATACTTCCATAAATATTTTATTATATGAGAAAGGCGTGATTACCATGGAATCAAACAACTAAACTTGTTTGAACGCATGGGGGAAGGGGGGAAGCACTGAAAGGAGTTTGAGATATGGACATGGATATGGATAAGGGGAAGCATAAGGAGGCCATGGACTTGATCACGATGGACGAGGAACAGAAAAAGAAAATAATGAAAAAATATGAAATGATGTGCAACAGTAGACCTTACAAGTTTAATATAAATAAAGAAAAGAGGGCCATAGCCAACAGAGAGGGCTTGGCGAGCGATGAAGAAAAGGTAGAGGATCTTTGGGATATGGAGAAGATTGAGAAAATATTGTGTGCAACATATGAAAGAAAAACAAGAGGTCCAGGGTCAGGAACAAAAGGTGGAACTCCAATCCATATCACAGTTAGTGTGGAACCCACAACCCCATGTGCGACTAATACACCTGAAGTAACAAAAGATTTTAGACAACCCATTTTTAATAGAAGAGGTGCAACAGGTCAGGGGTCCAATAGAGGAAAAACAACTTGGGGTACAAGTTTAGGAAGTAACATTCAACTATCTACATCATGCGGAGGTAGTAGTTCAACATGTTTCAAAATGGTGGGAGTAGATCCTAGTATCATATTACCAGAGTTTCACAACGAGGCATCAAAGGACCTTGAGAAGCATCTATTCATCTATGAAAATATCTGGGAGACAAATCAAGTCACAGATGAGAATAGAAATTTGTGTAGTTGGATATAAGATTCAGAGACCATGCGCTAGACTGGTACATGAGCCTTGATGTAAAAAATCAACAAGGCTCACTAAAAAATGTCATGGAGGTGAAAAAGTTTTTGGTAAATGAATTTCAGAAGCCAAGTTCACAAGACTAGTACATGAATGAAATGATTGAGATCAAGAAGAAAGCAGGTGAATTTGTCTAGGATATTGATTAAATGTTTAAACGTCTAAAAGGTAAGTTGAAGTACTCTATTTTTTTTTTTAAGTAAAAAGGTGAATCCTGTTATATTAAATCTTTAAAAAAGAAATACACCATGACATACAGGTGCCAACTGTCCTGCCTATGCAGGAAACCAAGACAGCTGGCCTGTCCAAAATAGCATGCAAAATCAAATAGCTCGTTTCGCCACCCTGCTCGGAGGAAACCAGGGTGCATGTCCATTTTCATTAGCAGTTTAGTAAGGCCTATGCTAACACTAACCAGGCTAATAATTGAAAGAGATACATCTCTGACAAACATCAAAAGAAAAGGAGTTGGAGACCATGCTAAACAGAAGAACCTATTCACTGGAGTCCTCGCAGTCGTCCTTCGCCTTGCTGCTGCTAACAAGAATGACATAGAGCTGAGCGCAGGTGGGGCATTGTTGTCGTGGTGTGGCACTGGAGTAGGCTGTGTATAGCATGTCCAAGTGTTGGATAACGCGGACAACCCTAAATATTTGATCATCCACCAAACTACGGACCTCAAAGATCAAGTTCAGGTGCTCCGGGTGTAGGAGTGGTGGTGGGGGCGACGACTTTGTTTTGGCATCAGTCTTCTGGTGACCCTGCATCTTCCTCTATGACTGCGAGTCGGTGTTTCTTTCCGGCAGCTCCTCCTCTACCAAGAAAGTGGTGAACTCTTCATTAGGAGCGTTTCTGGAACCGTGTGTCTCTCTTGAACTGGGCGGTGGTGCCGCTTCTTCAATGCACATCGGCGGGTTCCAATTATCTGGAACTGTAAACATTCGACTCTGAGAGAAGTCTGAGGAAGCTCCATGGTCGGAATTTCTTCGACGTAAGTTCTGGGGGGCAAGTTTGTTGCTATGGTCTCATTGCATCGCTTCCTCTTAGCCAGAACCAGAGCCCCTTCGAATCGCTTATGTCTTTTCCTCCTGGAGTCAGTCACGTACCATCCTGCTCCTCTGCGGGGTCTCCCCCTCACTCGTAGCATAGTGAGAATGAGGACCAATGCCAAGATGTCTCCTGTGCTTATATTCCTGCTCTTCTCTGTGAGCTACGAATACATTCTATGAGTTCCGATGAGGCGGATAATAGCATAAACGATGGTTGCAACCATTAAAGCCGAGAGCTTAATGCTCTGGCTGGCCAACTTGTTCTCATGCGTGAGAGGCCCCATCGATGGACGGAGGCCAACGGAGGTGAGAGCCCTCATAACTGGCGATGGTGTGAGGGTGGTTGGCCACCATAAATTTCCTCTCCCTGCGAGCCTCCACATGCCCCTTCCTTTCCGCATGGCACCCCATCTGGGGAAGTTGAAGTACTCTATTACTGACATGCAACATAGGCAGTTATTTGTGAACTCACTATTACCAGACTTTAAGTATCCTTTGATACAACAACAATTCCAAACTTAGGAAGAGGCTTTGAAAGCATCCCTGCAGTTGGAAAAAACCAATATCAATAAGAAAATCCAACAATAGAAGAGATGAAAGACGATCTGAAGAATCTGACATTTCAGTTGAACCAGAATAAGGGGAAGGAGAGGAGAGAAGTTGTATGGTGCATGTTATGCAAGACATAAGGACACCATAAGAATTAGTGTCCAACCTTTGCACAACACTTGGCTGCAGGAGTTCTAAACCCCTTTCCTATGGAAGGATCATGGTGTGAAATTTATAAGACACATGGGCATGATCCATATCATTGTCCAATGATGTAGAAGTATAAAACTGTGCCAAAAAATTCTTACTACAATTTTTGTAAATCAATGGGTCACAATGACAAGGACTAAAGAACACTAGAATTGATGAGAGAGAGAACTTTCAAAACCTACAGGGTGCAAGGAAATATGATGACATGGAAATCCACACCACAGTTCAATAATGTGAAACCGCAATTCAATCTCACATAGCCATAGTACAACAATGCACAACCATAGTATAATAATGCGCAATATAATCATATACCCTAATATAATGCACCACATGGAGATAAAGGCGTATTTATAGGTGGAGGATGGGGCCAAGGAGTTTTTCGATGAGGAAGAGGGCCAATAGTCTTCCATAATTGTCAAAAACCATGAAACTATGCAAGAGACTGTCCACTTCCACCTACGAAATGTATGTATTGTCGTGCAACAAACTATGAGATAGAATACTGTACAGTGGAAAAAAGGAAAAAAGGAACCAGAACAATTAGAATGTACAGTGGATTTATGAAGAATCCATGGATGATGGGAAGAACATCAAATATTTACTTGAGGTGGAGCCAAGATGGGAGCCAATGCAACAAAATAGGATCCAACACAACACCAGTGGGTCAAGAAGAACACTGAGCCACAAAATAATTTTGATGCATAGAAATAAAAAGACACATTTAAGGAAGCAATACAAGAGATCCTCAAGGCGAATAGTGAGTCTACATCAACTGCACAAAAGAATCATGATCCACCAATGTACGAGATGCCACCTTCAATGGATCACACCAGCAAAGGACAACCTTCAGATCAAGTAAGTAACCTAAAGAAATTTCTGCAATCCTGTGTAAAATTAATGAATGATCCATCATCCATCAAGGTATTACAAAAATTTCTAGAGAGATGCAACACAAAAGTAGAAGGGAAGTTAGAACATAATATAATTAATCATCTCCATACGAGAAGAAGAACACGTAGGGAATTCAGGTTAAGTGTCGACATTGGGGATTTCAATATAGGGGATGTCATACTTGATTTAGGCTCTGAAGTGAATGTCTTACCTAAGAACACATGGAAGTTTATGGGGGAACCCACATTAGGGTATTCACCTGTCCAGTTGAAATTGGAAAATTAGCATAGAGTGTTACCAATTGGAATACTTAAAGGTGTGACATTAGACTTGGATGGAGTGCGCACGGTGGCATATTTTGAAGTTATAGAAATAGTATATGGCACAACACCCTACCCAACATTGCTAGGATTATATTGGGAATTTGATTACCAGGCTGTGATCAACCTGAAGACATGAAAAATGAATCAGGCAAGTACAAATTTATTGCACCATTGGACCCCTCAAAAGGAGAAAGGTTTATAGAGGCTACATGTTTGGACTTCAAAGAAATAAATCAGCTATATAGAAATATCGCGCGAGAAGAATATTATGTGAACCCAACTGCAGATGGGGTACTCAAATGGAGAAGAATTACATCGTGTGCTTCAGACTCATATATAGGTCTGAAAAACTAGCAACATAGGCTACATGAAGTATCCACAAGGAGGTGCACAAGAATAGATTGTGCAGGAACATGGGTCGATACAGAGGTAAGGGAACCTCCCACTTTTCATGGTTTCAATGAACTACAATAATTTTTGACAAATTATGAAGAAGAAGTCTTGGAAAATCTGAGGTTGTTAGCCCTAGATATTTCACTAAAGGCAACACCTGCAAGATGGTGGGGTTCACACAAGGAAACGATTCAAGACTAGTATCAGTGTAAACAATTACTGCACATTAGATTTTGCGCAGAACAGGGGAATAATACATTGCACAAATATGATGGGAAAGGAAGACCAACTAAGCACATAGAGAAATGCATAACACAATGGAGGCTGACACCACCAGAATAATGGCCTCATTACTTTATTCATACATTGGAAGGGATACTAGGGAACTAGTACATAGAACAGGAACTACGCAGGGGCACTACATAATGGACAATGTTACAACAAAATCTTGTGATAACTTTCTCATTTGAGCATGAGAACCCTACAATCGACTCATCCTTGAAGTTGATACAAGGGATGACATTTTTTTGAGGAACTTGAGGTGGAAATTATAAAAAAAATATCAACAACATAATAGATAGACAATCAAGGACTTACTCTCATGTTATCATGTCATAAAGGACACACTAGAAGAAGACAATCTGTGTAACATCTAGATAATAGAGATTGAAGGAGAAAGAGAGGTAGAAGGTCCATCATTGGAATCAGAGGCATTTGTTGCACCAATTAAGGTCAAGAAAGTCAACATTGGGACATAAGAAAACCCTAAAATGGAAAGCATTAGAGACTACTGGGATGAGTAGACACTAGAAAGGATAAAAAAATTATTGCACAAATACAGTGAAATGTTTCCAACAACCTTTATAGAGATCAAAGGAATAGAATGTGAGATGGGAGAGATGAAGATGCCCTTAAAAAAATATGCTAGATCTGTTAGATAGAGATCTTACAGGCTGAATCTAGTGTATAAGAAAAAAGTAAAAGCAGAACTTGATAGAATGCTAGAAGTCGGTATCATAGAGCCAGTGGAAGATTACAAATGGACTAGTTCCATGGTGGTCCAGGAAAAGAAACAAGGGGGAATGAGAATTTGTGTAGATCTAAGGAAATTGAATGATGCTTTCTTACATGATCCTTTCCCTACCCCTTTTACAAATGAGGTTTTAGAGAATGTGGAGGGCTAGGAAGCATATTCCTTCATAGATGGGTTCTCCAGTTATCATCATATTAAAATAGCTCCATAGGTTAGGCATAAGACTACATTTGCTATAGAATGGGGATCCTATTAGTATACAGTTATTCCCTTTGGACTGAAGAATGCACTAGTATATTTTCAAGGGTGGTAGTGGTTGATTTTAAATATTTCATACATAAGTTCTTAGAAGTATATTTGGATGACTGGATTGGTTTTATTCTTTTGAAAGATCATGTAGAAGTATTAAGACTAATTTTGGACATGTGTAGGCAATTTCATATTTCATTAAACATCAAGAAATTTATTTTCAGCGCACCCTTTTGGATAATGTTAGAACATGTGGTATGTAGACATGGTTTACTGGTTGACCCTGCTAAGATTGTTGTAATTGTGAACTTACCACCACCAAAGTCAGTGTGTCGATTAAGAGCCACACTTGGACATACAGGGTACTACAGGAATTTTATCAAGGAGTATGTGTAGATTATTGCATCGATGGAAAAACTATTGAAGAAGGACACTAAATTTATGTGGAGCGAGGATTGCAATAGGGATTGGATACTTTGAAGGAGAAGATGGTGAAAAAACCTATTTTAGTGTTTCCATATTGGGAAAAAACATTTCATGTGCATGTAGATGCATCAACAATAACACTTGGAGAAATTTTGGCATATCCAGGAGTAGGTGACTTAGATCATCCTATAGCCTTTGCAAGAATGAAGTTATCAGACTTAGAGAAGAATTACAAAAAAACAAAAAGAGAAGGCTTATCCATGGTGTATGCATTGCAAAAATTCAGAAACTACTTATTGGGAAAGCACTTTAAAATGTTTTTATATCATTCTGCCCTCAAATATCTAGTCAACAAACCAATGTTGGGGGGGGGGGGGGGGGGATCTGTAGATGGATATTATTGTTTCAGGAGTTTGATTTTGAGGTAATAGTTAAACCAGGGAAACTGAATGTAGGACCATATCACTTATCAAGGATAACCAATGGAGAAGAACCTACTAACTTAGAAGACAACTTCCCTAATGCTTAGTTATTTTCATTACATATAGTTGATGAGTACTTTGCTGATATCATTGAATTCTTGAGCACAAGAGTTGCGCCAAAGGAGTTTAGTACCGCACAGAAGAAAATCCTGGTAGTTAGAGCTGTAGACTATCAATTGATGGAGCATGAACGACCCATTGTTCTAGCAGAAGCTCATGAATGTATAACTGGAGGACACTATACAGGAAAGGATACCATGTAGAAGGTATTGCATGCAAGTTTATGGTGGCTAATAGTTAATAAAGATGCAAAAGGATATTTTCATAACTATGATGTCTGTCAGAGAGTTGGCAAACCCAATAGGAGGGATGAGATGCCCCTAAGACCCTCAGTAACTCTTCAAGTATTTGAAAAGTAGGAAATATATTTTGTTGGGACTATTAATACACCATCAAG
The DNA here is from genome assembly GCA_000966675.3 of Picea glauca. Lineage (NCBI taxonomy): Eukaryota > Viridiplantae > Streptophyta > Pinopsida > Pinales > Pinaceae > Picea > Picea glauca. The sequence continues at coordinate 436,018 of JZKD02S1542766.1, read as the reverse complement.
AAGTTTAGGAGTGAGATACATCATTACTGCGATAGAGTACTTAACCAGATGGGAAGAAGCAACACACTTCTTATTTGAGTGGGTGATTAAAATATTCAGATGTCCCGGGATTTTGATGAGTGACCAAGGCACACATTTTATTAATAGTACCACCCATGCTATGATTGAGTAATTAAAAGTCTATCACTAGAAGAGTACACCATACCATCCTCAAGAAAATGGGATAGTAGAAGATTTCAATAAGACTTTGGAGAATTCATTGACAAAGATTAGTAATGTTAATATATATGATTGGGATTTAAAAATACCAACAGTATTATGGGAATACATGACTACATGCAAGAAGTTGACAGGACAGATACCATTCATATTGGTGTATGGAAAATAAGCAGTGGCACCATTATAATTTTTGGTACCTAGTCTGCGCATTACATTAATCACAAATATTATAGAAGAGGTGCAGTACAAGAAAGGTTAAGTAAACTTATGGAACTTGAAGAAGACATAAATCTGGCATGATTCCATTGAGAGGTGCAAAAAGAAAGGGACAAATCCTGGCATGATAGACACATAAAGAAGAAGAGATTTAAGGAGGGAGATCTAGTTCTCCTCTATGACAACACATATTTGCAACATCCAGGTAAGTTCATAATGCATTGGATAAGGCCCTATGTAGTGAAATATGTCATATATGGAGAATATGTGTAGCTAAAGGACTTGAAAGGTGCTAGTGGGGAAAATCCCCCTATTACTATACTGGGTCGAGGTACAGGCAGAGCACTGACTTCCCTTAAAAGACAGTTATATTCCTATGCTACCCAAAAAATATCTAACCTTAAATGAAAAGAGAGAGGAAAGTAGGTTTACCTTTGGTCCTAATGTCTGGTGTAGACCTCTTTCGCCTTGGTAGTTTCCTTTATTGTCGGTCTCCTCCCCAATATGACTTGCAACAAATTAGGCAAACAATGCTACAAGATAAACAATCTCTACTTATTATTGTTAATGTTCAAATATAAATATAGATTCATTAATTAATTAAGCATAAAGATATAATGTATTGGGACAAGAAAATAACTCTTTTATTCAATATGAAGATAAAAAATATTACAACCTTCTTATCGGAAAACGCTCTATGAACCAAGTCTGGGATCCTCTTATTGCTGCTCCAAGTGCATCATTCCCATACTTTCCTCTCACAATCAACTAATATCTTGGGAAAAGGGAAAGGGTATAAGAATAAATGGATGGAGGGGGAATGCTAAGGCCAATTCTTAGAAAGGGATGAAAAACTTGGGCTAGAAGGGGAAGGGATTTTGGCAAAGTTTCTTTGTTCTCTTTCTTGTTGTTGTAAATCGGACCCCAATACCTCTTTTTATATGAGAAAAAGATGGTTATTCGATTTGGGGATGGGCTACAATGGGTAAAATGGTTGGGAAACCCTTGATAGCCTGTAAACTCCACCAAATTCCTTGCAATTATATATTTTTTTCAACTTTTGGAGGTAAACACGGGTTGTCTAGCATGCAACTCGCATATGTACGTGAGGTGTCTAGTATGAAGCTAGCGTGTGTATGTCAGACGTAGTTCAGTAGGGTGCGTACATATTCCAAAATAGTTTTTTTTAAGAAGGATCCTCAACAGTAAATTGGAAAATTTTGTAAGTGGAAAGGCCAACGCCATGTATGCATAGGTAGGTCATTTTTGGACTATAACAACATGAAAAGAAATGAAGGATATGGTGAATGGTAGTCGATTGAAACTGTATAAGGACATTCGACCTACTAACTCTCAATGGTTGTAGCACAGTAAACAAGAATTGTGTATAGTGTACTATAGTAGATGTTAGGAAAGAAAAATAAAAAAAAAACTTAAAAAGTAGAAAAAGAAGAAAAATACAAAAAGAGGAGGAAGTTGTTTGAATGGAAAAAAACTGGAAAAAGTAGTGCGCAACAGACAACAAAATGAGCGTGACAAGAAGTAGATTTACTATGTGTAGGATATAACTGAGAGGAAGCACAAACAATGCACCAAGGAAGAATCACAACAAAATTCTGCAATGCACCAAAAAGTTGTAGTGCACTGGAAAAAGGGCCAACGGTCGAAAAAGAAAAAAATGGTCATTGGAAAAAGAAGGAACGAACTGAGCATTTATGAAATTTAAGGAAGCGTGTCAAAGAATATTCACAACATTTATGATAGTAAAGGAAGCAGGCGAAACAATTTATATATGAAATTTATGACAGTAAAGAATATTTATGATATTTATGACACCCCTTATATAACTGAAAAGAAGGCCAAACAACCGTTATTGTGAATTTGAGCATATGCAGAGCTAAGGAGCATGGAGACGAGAAACAAAAAGTTGATTCCAAATACATTCACGCGTATTTCAATAGAAGGATGAATATTTACGTAGGATGGCATTTCCAAATATTGGCGCACCAAGCCAAGCGACAAGAAAAACCTGAAGCAACACCTGGTCACTGCAGGAACCCATAGGGGAAGAAAAGGTGCATACACAACTTGAGGGAATCATTGATGTTGACGCTATTACTTCACCATAGGAAGAACTGGTAAGTGATACACTTTTGGAGGAGGAGGGGTAGGCTCTTGAGACAGAAATGATGGGCATTGATCCATAGAGAAACGCGGGGGGCCAAAACCATTATGTGTCAGAAAACATGCGACAAAAACCAAGGGTCAAAGTAGGCCACCGGATGAATGGAACTGATAGTGAGAGAAAAATATATGACGGGCCAGGGTCACAACCAATGGTAGGGTCTACACAGCTGGAATAAGTGAAAATTGAAGATATAACAATACAACCAGAGTCGGACGGGGAAGAAGAAGAACAAGAAGTTGGTCCACTCAACACACCAACAAAGAGGAAAGGGAAACATCCCATTCTAATATCCTCATGCAGACATGTCAAGGATCTATAGTATTACCGTGCATTCCAAAAGGGGTTCAGGTCGCTCCAAGATTGTTGGGATGCATCGACAAACTAATATATGAATACTATGATGTGTCTGACACTAGCAAGTTCCTAGAATTCATGCAACAAGTGTAAATGGAAAAACTAGGCATAGGGACACTAGGAGATGTAGTGTTGCAACCAAAACAGTGGATAACAAGAATATTCAACATAGGGATAATCAACTTGCTCGAGATTCCCCACTTCAGTAGGGGGAAAGATGTCAACAACTGCGTCAAGTAGTTACTTGGACTTTTCCATTGTGAATTTTTTTGTATGGATAGGTCGATGTCTATCAATGTGGAGTTAATTTCCTGTATCATAGTTCTACCATCAAATGGAGATAAGCCCCCATAGTACATAGATGATAAAAAAAAATGAGAAGGCACTTGGGGAAGAAATTAAAAATACCTACTAGACATAAATAGTTTCACAATGCATAATCATCAAGAGGATGAGTGACACAACCACCAGGATGGAAACCAAGTTTATGGCATGTAAACGCCTTTGTAAATGTTGCAAGGAGGAGGTCCTCACAAGAGTCGTAGTAGCAGCGTAGTGCGCAAACAACAACATGATAAGTTGGGATCCTTATTTGTTGAATCTATTCCTAGACGACTGCAAAGATGCACAAGACTTGGGGATCGAATTTCACAACTTGTGGTTGATAGTTTTGATAGTACTGATAGGATGTAGGGAACCCACCTATTCTCACTTCTATGACAGATTCATAAAATTCCTTGCAATGTGGTATTCATCCTTAGGGAGCACTTCAAACCTGAAATGGAGAAATGGAAATGCTAGCACCTTTGCTAGGTACCTGAGTGACATGAAATAAAACATATCCAATAGATGGAGGATAAATCCATAGGTGGTCGCATAGTACCAAGGGATATCTAAGTTCAAGGCCACAAGACACAACATATTGATCCGGGCACGCAAAGTTCCAGACGGAGAATGGTTGCATCTTCGATACTACATCAATGCAGAAGAAGTAGATTGGGTAATCAAGGACTGGGTGGATGAATGGAAAATCCTAATTATAACCAAATACATTCCCAATGGAAAGGAAATTGAAGAGGGCCGTTGAAGACATCTACAGTAGGAAGCGCAGTAGTGAAGAAACCACTGCAACAAAAGAAGCCAGGTCCTAAGCCAACGCAATAGAAGAAGGATAGTGCACCAAATAAGAATGGGAAGACAGGTAAGAAGGACAATGTCCCCGCATAGGAGGAATAGGAAGGGGGGGACACAATAGTACGAGAAACTCGAATGACGACAATCCCAACAGATACAGGGCCACTCAAAAGGAAGATCATACAGATAGGGGGGCCTCCTAGGAAATCCAAGGCACATAAGGACATCCCATAATACATAATTACTGAGGATGATGCTGACTTGGTAGAAAAGAGAGTTCAGGACCGCGCGATTGAAGAATATGAGGAGGCCAAGATACAAAGAGAAAAAATCATGAAGGAATTGATAGAGGTAAAATAGGTTCTGGAACATATACAAGAAAAATATACATAGGATAAAGGAAAAGAACCAATGAAGCGATCGACAGAGGCAGGGGACAAAATCACATAGGGTGATGAAGAAACAATACAAATCATAGCGCAGGCAAGTCCAAGTTTCTGCATTACAACATATATGCTGCAATTAGAGGAGGAAATGGAGCATACACCACTTAAGGACTTGGAACATGTAGAGTTGGTTTTAGTAAAATACTAATGAAAGAAATGTACATATTTTAAGGCAGTGTCACACAGGAAGTACAATCATGGGCTAGGGCAGATCCCGCAGAACTAGAAGTCACCAAATATGGTAAGGAAGTGATACAACTGGTAATATAGAAATTCAATATGGATAAACATGAAGAGAAGCAGTGTGCAGATAACCTAGAGAAGAAAATAAAGGAAGTATTCAAAAATATTTTGGACAACGTGCATGAAGCAGAGAGTAGTGCTGAAGAATAGATCTAGATCATTGTGCAGACAGTTGAGGGGTTCAAGAAGGAGATAGAATAACTAAATGAAAATATTACAACGTTAACCCCTCCTAAGGTCATAGACAAGAGAGAACAACAGGAAGCACTAAATACAAGTGAGATCGCAAGGGAATCCAAGTAAGTCGCATAACTCTTTGATAGGACTGCACAAATATGGACTAGTCTTGAGGAAGACGAGAAGGTCGAATGGTTTGATAAACAAGAAGAAAAACTCAATGCCACAATATAGGAGTTGAAGCAACGACAAAAGGAAATGAGGATCACTGGAAGGTTGAAAGGCATGTAGGAGATGAAGAACCTGTAGATGGAACTAAAGACTATGCAAACACATAACCAGGAAAGGAAAGCTCAATTGGATCCACTCTAGGAGAAAACAACGCAAATAATTGCAGAACTAGAGGTAGAAAAGACAAGGATGGAACAGGCTCCTACAGAGAGTGAAAAGTCATTGAAACAAATATTACAACGCAGATGGTAGAGGCGCTAATAGAGAAATTTGCACAAGTAAAAGAAAAAGGGGGGGAACTAGAAGGAAAGTTCCATAGTTTGGAGAAGGTTGTGCAGGGAGCAAACACTGCCTGAGTGGATCGGGATGAGGCACATGTCAGTGTTGGGGACCTATTGGCATAGGCCTATTTTTGGGAGAAAATCCAAGTTTGGAACGCTTGCCAGATATGGAGGAAAAGAAACATGCAGAAGATAGAGGAAAATAAGCATGCCGAAGACTGAGGAAAAGCAGCGTGGCACACATGTAGACAAGACTAGTCATGTTAGGGTTAGGGTTTTTGATATGAATGTGATGGCTATGAGACAATATAGAAGTATAAATAAATTCCTAGGAGGTCTAGTAGAGGTTGGTCAAGGAAATAGTGGTTTTGTTATGAATAATATAGTGAGTGGTTTTATAGTTAATACATATTTTCCCACTATCACGAATTTCCTTTACATTTCTCCAATCAAAGCTATCCCACTACTTGCAACAAAAAATAACACAGTGAAAAGATAAAAAGTCCACGTGCATGATCTCTTCTATCTTTCCAAAGTAACCTAACTTCCCTTCTGTTAGGTTTTCATCATGGTGGCTAGCATGACTAGATTGGTCGAAATCGATCTCCACTTCACAATTTTGTGTGATGTGTCCATCAATGGCATACTATATGTGAAAAGGATGTCTATATTCCCACATAGATGGGAAAAAATGCACCCATAAAAATGAAAACAAAGGACAGTGTCATATGTCTAATAACTTGAGCATTAATAAAAACATGATACATGTTAAAATTCAAATGTGCAATATTATAAATTTAACATGGTACTTATATAGGTTATTACAAAGTTTCTTCACTCCATACCTATGTTTAGTGCATTTAAATATTCTCCGCGTTGCCAGTTATGACCAGAAATTGCATATTTGTCTTTTATCTGGTCAACCACCCAACTATTGGGACAAACATTTTGCATATTTTATTTTAAATTATCATGATAAGGCATGATTATACCACTCAATTGTATGAATTATTTCATGTCACTATCCCATTTCCTTATTTTCTCTTCATACAACATGACCCATGGTCGTGTTTTCTCTACATTGTAAATAACAAATTTATTGATGGCATCAATTTCCAAAATTCACTAATGTATACTTCAGTGTAAACAGTTGCTCAATACTCAATTAATAAAATATAAAAGATTTATTCTCTATCAAGCATGTTTTTATGTTCGTTTGGAGTAGCTCCCCTTCTATTTTATCCTCATCTTGTTGGTCATCCCAAACCACTGCCCCTAGTGTGTTGTCAATTTGTTTGATGTTCCCACTAGCCTAATATAACAACTCATATATTATGTACCCCTCTACCATAGATCCCTCTAGTTTTTCCCTTTGTTGAACAAAGCCCTTCAATTTTTTCATGTACCTCTCTAAGAAGAAAATCCAATGACATGAGAGAAACCTAGCTAATTTAAACTCATTAGGTAGGTGAATTAGAATATGGAATTGTAATTCCATAAACATCATGGGCAGTTCTCTATCAAACACACAAACAATATCAACTATCTCTCGATGCCACAATGGAATTCTATCCATATGAATCTCCTTTGATGTGATCCAATGTACAAATGGAAATAATTTCTATACAACATGTAGCAAGCCCTAGGGTAATTCATGGTTCACACAACCACGCACGAGAAAAGGATAATGGCACTATAAAATAGACACACACATCATTAATTTCCATAAAATTGTGAGTGCATATCATATTTTTACAAACAATATAGAAGAAGAATAGTGTATTCAACATACATACCCTTAGAAGGTTCAAATGGTCTTGTGATTTCAACCTTGACAAATTCCCTTCTACAATGAAGAAACGCTGTAGAGTCAACCCATATAAACAAGGTTCCTTCACACCCAATATAACATTATTCTCCATAGAAATATCATCTTTAATCAAAATCTATAGCACATCACCTTCTTTAAAATACCAAGAGGGACTAATCTATCCTCTAGTTTATTTTCTTGACCAATGTATCTTTTTAGTATTTGAAGCAATAATATCTCTCCTAACATCCAATTTGTTTCTTTTATTCAATGGTATCTTCCTCCATAAATACGATGAAACATTTTTTAATATATGTGTGGGACCTAGTAAGTGGCCAATCTTAATATGCTCCAAATATGGAATCTCATAGAATACAAATTTCATTTTCATCCGAATGGGAATTTTCTCAACACATGTGTCAAAATAATTAGGATCATCAAACATAGGTTCCCCATTTGAAACAAAAAATTAGACTATTTCCTTCTCCTTCTGATTAGGGGATCAAATTTTGCTCAAAAATTCAAAGTTCTCAGAATCGCCTCAAATCGAATGAGAGCTTAGGCCTCATTATTGCGAACCCAACACAACTCGTTTGGGTTCAAACCGACATTGGGAGTGAGAGATATCACGTTCTGTTCAAAATGGAAAACAGTCTAAAAAGGGATGATGACTATACAGTCCATACAGTCCGTACGGATGATGACGTGGCAAACCGTACAGATGATGTGGTAGGTCGTACACTGACGTGGAAGACAGTTATTGGGCAATTGGCATATGACGTGTTTTTTTGGCAGCGAATGGGAAGGCGACACATGGCCCAATCAAAGGTCGCCACGTGTCACTTGTTTGTTGGTTAAAACCTTTGCACTCAGTAGGAGTCAACCCCGTGACCTCCAGGGCAGGGTAAAGCTTTGGGAAAGGCCACCCAACTGGCACGCCCATGCATGTTCCTTGTTATGTATATGCAAAGTATTGTATTTAACATTGTTTTAATGTATGTTTAGGCGTGGACCGGGCCAGGGCTAAGCCCCGGCCCGTGGTCATGTGTTGTATTGTATGCGACCAGAGCTACGGTGGTTACCACCGTAACCATATTATAACCATTTATTATATGCACGGTTTGGCATACCATGTGACCACTATACATGTGCGCGTGGGTTTGACATATGGTTATCCAACGATTGTTTAAACTTAAGCCCTGTTGTGTTGGTGCGTGGTCATGTGACTGCCATGTGCCCACGGGCCTTGGTAGTTAGGGCCAGCGCGTAATGGTTCGACAGTTTGGACTGGTTGTGTGGTTTCACCCGGTGCTAAGTTTTTACACTTTAAATTGCGTGTGGGCTAGGTTGAGCCAGAGGAGGTGCGTTTTGTAGATGCAGAGACAACAAGCTTGAAGGGGAGACTTCCAGGAAGCCCGTCTACTTCATTTTTTGGCCAAACGAGGTGCCGAAAAATCCCAGCTAGGGGTTTTTGGACGTTCTGAAGCCATTGGAGCAGTCTATTTGGAATTTTGAGCATTGTAAAGCACATTT
>JZKD02S1542766.1:395764-422806 GCA_000966675.3 Picea glauca | reverse complement strand
AATTGGTAACAATGCCTTTCGTTTAGATTTGCCTCCTTATATGCAAATGTATGCAGTTGTTAATGTTGAGAATTTGAAATTGTATGAGCCTCTGTTGATTGATGATCAAGGGGAGGATATTCAGATTCCTTCTATAGATGATTTTTCCCCAGAATATCTTACAGAACTGCATGAAGATACCATTCTTGACAGGAGAATGCGGACTTCAAAATGAGGAAATGTGGAGTATCTTTGAGTTGGTCTTAAAGGTACAAATCCAAGAAAAGCCAAGTGGATTGAGGTTGGAAGAGTGAGGGAACTATACCCTCATCTTCACATAGACTGAAAAATAGTCTTTTGGAGGTCCAAAATCTTTCCAATGGGGAGGTGTGATTAGGGGATCAAATTTTGCTCAAAAATTCAAAGTGCTCAGAATTGCTTGAAATCGAACGAGAGCATAGGCCTCATCGTTGAGAACCCAATGCAACTCGTTTGGGTTCAAACGAACATCGGGAGAAAGAGATATCACATTCTGTTCAAAATGGAAAACATGCAAAAAAGGGATGCTGACTGTACAGTCTGTATGGACGATGACGTGGCAAACTGTACAGATGACATGGCAGGCCATATGCTGACATGGCAAACAATTATTGGGTAGTTGGCATATGACGTGTTTTTTTGGCAGTGAATGGGAAGGCGACACGTGGCCCAATCAAAGGCCGCCACGTGTCACTTGTTTATTGGTTAAAACCTTTGCACTCAGCAGGAGTCGACCCCGTGACCTCCGGGGTAGGGTAAAGCTTTGGGAAAGACCACCCAACCGACGCACCCATGCATGTTCCTTGTTATGTATATGCAAAGTATTGTATTTAACATTGTTTTAATGTATGTTTGGGTGTGGACTGGGCTAGGGCTAAGTCCCGGCCCGTGTTCATGTGTTGTATTGTATGCGACCAGAGCTACGGTGGTTACCACCATAACCGTATTATAACCATTTATTATATGCATGGTTTGGCATACCATGTGACCACTATACATGTGCGCATGGGTTTGACATACGGTTATCCAACGGTTGTTTAAACGTAATCCATGTTGTGTTGGCGCGCAGTCATGTGACTGCCATGTGCCCACGGGCCTTGGTAGTTAGGGCCAGTGCGTAACGGTTCGCCAGTTTGGACTGGTTGTGTGCTTGCACCTGGTGCCAAGTTTTTATGCTTTAAATTGTGTGTGGTCTAGGTTGAGCCAAAGGAGGTGCGTTTTGTAGATGCAGAGACAACAAGCTTGAGGGGGAGACTTCCAAGAAGCCTATCTACTTCATTTTTTGGCCAAACGAGGTGCCGAAAAAACCCCGCTAGGGGTTTTTGGATGTTCTGAAGCCATTGGAGCAGTCTATTTGGCATTTTGAGCATTGTAAAGCACATTTTTGAGCACTTTGAGCAAATAATACAAATGATCCATTGGAAGATGGAACAGGAGATGTAGCCCAAGAGAGGGGTGAACTCCTTTATCATTTGTTGTGTTATGTGTTTTATGTTCATTGATTATGCTGCTGTTTATATGCATCTTGAATGAGTAAATCCTATTAAAGTTGTGTTGCAAAGTTGATCCATTTGCTTTTAACACATAAATTTAACTTGTAAATATTTTCAAGAATACAAGTCTTCTTCATTTTTAGATCACCTTCTCTATGTCATATTCCCTAATCCATTATGTCAATGTAATTATTTTAGGTCTTTGGGTTCTCTTTAGTTTACCACTAAAATAAGATTCAACTCTTCTATAAGGGTGGTATTTTTGGAGGAATACCATTAAGCAATTTATATCGTCTTTAATAGGTGGTTGAACTACCTAGCCTTTATATAAGTTCCACACCATTTACATCCATGATACCCTTTTGTTACAATATGTTTGATGTTATTTTCTACAGAGAACATTATTGTAGAAAATATAGTTGCACCAAATTAAGTATGCCAAAAAACATTACAGATATAAGAAAATCAATCAACATGCTTACCAAAGAAAACTCCTAGTCCTATAGAATCCTTCATGGTGTATGCACATATGACATACAATGTAAAATGCCTCTCTGTTAGGATGGGTGTTGATACATCATATACATGTATCCATTTACATACTTGCTTAAATTCATCTATCATTGGTTGGAGGTAGACATCCATTATCTTCACTTGTATTCTACATGGGACTACAACAACAAACATAAGATGTTCCTTCTTAATGGACAACCATGGGGGGATATTTCTATTAATCACTACCACTATCCAAATAGAATAGTTTCCTTTTTTTGAGGGAATACAAGTTAACTCCATCCATGGATATGCTCAACCATAGGATCCATACTTCATATTTGAATTTATCAGGCCATGTATCCTTTATATGCTCCATGGCTATTGAATCTGTTGGGATTCACCTAACTCTTGGCTCACTTCTATGTGAGGCATGCTACCCTTGCAACACGACTAATTGTTTGCAATGAAAGAGACTTTGAATGCTTAGAATTATAGGCATGTTCCTCAATAACTTATGAGGAGGACCATGTGTCATACCCTTGTTTTTTTTATTTCTAGTACCTATCATACCCACATTATGGACATATATCTTTGTTTTCATATTCATTTATGTATAGAATAGAATCATTCATACATGCATGGTATGTGATATAATAAACAACCCACATTTTCATCATTTTCTTTGCCTCTGTGCAACTATCAGGAAAATAATTGTCTTATAGAATTGGACTATATTTAAGTAATCTGTAATTATTTTTCAATATAAATGTACATTACCATTAATCATGCATGAAATAAACCATTTTCTTCCTTCATTGTATGACAAGATTCCTTAAACAATTAGGGGACTATGGTTAGTTACCTCGAAAGTGTCAAGAAACACATGTTTGACATGCCATAAATTTCTTTCAAGTTGTATAGTAACATTGTTTTCCCTACATGGTTATACCTTGACCCATTCCCAAAGTGAGGGGTGGTGGAGGAAAATTTCATGCTTTCGAAGAAGGTATCAACGATATTAGCATAATACCCTAGTTCATTTTTCTAGAATGGATGTAACAACATTCCCTCAATTTCTCGGGTATCCTGTAAGAAATCATCCATACCAACCTCTGTATCATTTCCTTCATCTCCAACATGTGAAGAACTAGTATTACTATAATTTTTTTTAATTGGTGACTCATGACATAGTGGGAATTGAATAAGTGGTTTATTCAACCATGCTAAATATGTTTCCTCTATGAGTTGTTCTCATTTAATAGAAAGCTCATGACTTGACATCGTAGTGGGGTTCAATAGTAGATGGTAGATAGGTCACTTTTCATCAAAATCCTAATTATAAAAGTATTGAACATTACATCGATAATATTATTAACACAATGAATTTACTGTGTTCAAACATTATACCAAACATTTATTAGAAGCATGCAATTTTTTCCCCCAATAATAAGCACACAACCTACCACTTTATATAAAAAAAATTGAATTAATAAAACAATTTACATTAGTTCCATGTAAAATCCAAAAATACAATTACCAAATCATCATTTTCTTATGCCCCAAGGGGTGTTTGCATAAAATAGATCCATTTCACAATCTAATATCGTTGACTGAGGCTAGTTGTTGGAAGATTGCATGTTATAATTGGTAGGGTAAAGCAACTATCCATTTTCATCAAACATCTACTTGTGATATCTTTCTCATAATAAGAGCTTATGGAATTTTGGGACTAATGGAATATATTGCACATCCAAACTCAATCCTAAATCATGATACTACAAAATTCAATGAAAATGTATTCAACTGCATGTGCATACATAACATAAATTCAATAAGATAAATAAATTATAAATAAAATATAGACTTACTACAGTCGGTGGGGAGGGGGTGGGGGGGACTTGAAGGAATTGCAATGATATGGAATGAGATGGAATCTAAAAAAATGGCCATTTCATATTATAATTCCTTTTCCCCCATATTTGAGCCAAAACCTCCATATTCGGAAGCATTAAACAATATAACTTCAAATAGAAATTTGAATTTTTTTGATAACTTAACTATGCACTTAATTATATAAGGGGACCTTGACATGTTGTTATAAAACAAATACACAGGTGCTTTAAGTTGTGAAAAGCACATACAACTAACCTCTATTATTTCCTCCATAAAATTTAAATGTAGATGTTTGCATTTACGTTTTGGAAATTAAATTGTTTGTTGGTGCGTTAGTACTTACACATTCCATAGGTGAGGTATGAACTATATAGTGCACTGATTGAAGAAAGTCAGAAAAATAGTGTGTACGTTTACTATCAATGCCTCAAAATTTAAGATGAAAAAATGATTCAATGCATTATACGTACACACTGCACTGGTGCACTACTCATTGCATAGCGCACCAAAAAAGTAAGTTACGAAAAAAACAATGTATGCATTTATCATCAATGTGATGAAATATACAACAAAAGAATGAGTGAGAATTTTAGGTTTTCTAAATGTATGTGTTTATAAATGAAAACCCTATTCATTCTTTCAATCTTTTGCCAAAATTTAGAGGGGAGATTTGTGCAAGATATATTTACCAAAAAAGACTTCAGAGTGGGTCGATTTGTTATTAAGAGCCACATTTGAAAGGGATTACCATAGATCACATACAAATCCGTAGAGGATAAATTTCAGGCATATGATTTCATTATATTGATCATGTTAGTACTTCCCTTATTTGATTCCAACAATTTTTAGTGCATTCCAAAACAAAAAAGGTTTCGTAGTTACCTTCGTTATTGGAAGCCCTAATTTCCTTACCATTTTTCTTGCTTTCCCTTTCTATATTTCACAAGGAGAATTTATTTAAGAAAAATATTTTTATAGGGTTTGTTTATTTATATATGGGGTGTTTCTTATTCTTTGAAATAGAACCATTCATTGCATTGGATCCCAAATTGACTTGTCATTATCGATTTTTTTTTAAATGCCTTTGCGGTTAGCAATGCACATTGTACATAGGTAGAGGAACAATGTGTATTTTCATGTCAACGACACAACTCAATTTAAATTAGAAATAATATTTTATAAAAAAATTTCATGCTAGGAGGTGTGCATTGTACATAGATAAGAACCAGAGTGTGTTTTCTTATAAAGAGAGCAGTTCAGAGTTTAAAATGGAAATAATATTGTTTTTTATATGGAAACCACTATGCCTTAAATTTTTTCGTAGGTCGTCGATGTGTCATAAAGAGTACTTTGGTACTAGTGATTTTATTAATTTATACAACACCGAATGGATATAAAAAATTTTAAAATATTTTTAATTTCAAAATGACATTGATATCATATATTGGTGCGTATACATATGGTTGACACACTGATGTATACGAAGTTACTATATGCACTGATATATTATTTTATAACAAAATTACATAATTTTTATATATGATGATTCCTAGATTTTCCTTTTTCAGGGATATTTTAAAAAATCCAAGGGACAAATGAGGGGAACACTAATACATGTTGGTAGGGATGTTAAAAAAAGTGTAGAAGGAGATGGTAAAATAAATAAATAAAATTGCATCGCAAGAGAAGCCATCCCAACAATAATGTTCATTAGAGGTATGCAATCATTCATTTATTGTTTTATGTACATTGAATTCAATTATCATGTGAACTACTAATTTTCAATTGTTTTGTTGCAAGAAAGAAAAAAAATAAAACCCATTCAGAATGTAAGATAGGACGATGAGGACTAAAAGGGTTGAATGCAAACTTCACGATTTTTTACGTTTTCTGCCTTAAGATTTCATGTTTGTTGTGATCTTTGTAATTAAATCATTAATTTACATTTGTCCATGGATGTATTCTAATAGGTGCTAACATATAAAGAAGAGCCAACCCATGAATTGATAGACATTGGGTTAAGTAAGGTTTGTGAGTATATGTTGAAGTATGAAGGTTTAATTGAACAATTTGTAAGTAGTTGTTTTGTTTAAATTCCCTTGTTTTATATTTAATAAAAAAACAAGAAACCTTTATATTAATTATATTGACTATGCTTTGTCATGGTGTATTAAACATGCAGGAAACAAAGTATGGAATGCCACCAATAGAAGATATTTTGAGAGGAGGCATGAATCATGGATTCAAAAAAATGAGTATTGTACTTTTTGAAAGACTCACTTCTAAAGTATGAATTTTTATCTATGCAATCATATGTGTGTGTATACTTAATACACTTTATTTCTATGTTTGTAGATGGAAGATGAAGAGAAAAAAATTAAAAAATAAGATCACATCAAGAAAACATTATGTTAAATAACTAAAGTACAATATCTCTTGCAAATGATGAAGAAATGATACATGCACACAGCTTGAGCATTGTCAACAGTTCAAGTGATGAATGAAAATTAATATAATTGAATGTTACTACAATTTGTATGTTTTGGAATATTTGTCTCTGAAAAATAGGGATTTTCTTTAATGTACTTGACATATTGTCCCAATTGCATGAGGACATGTTACCAATAAGTGTAACAATAAGATATTGGATGCAATTTGATTATTTTGGACCTTTACTTTGTCCCATTTTGTATGACAATGGGTCTCTTATTCATATATAATAAAATTGGTTTCTTATTTTATTGCATTGTAAATGTTGTAAAATGTTGCGCTACTAAATAATTAATATGTGGATAGTTTAGATTTTTAAAAATAAAAAAAGGTGTAATTCGTTGGATAATGCATTATTGAATTCATTATATCAAAATGCAATAAAAAAATATAAAAAAAAAAATTTATTTTGAGAGGATCAACTGAAAATTTGTAAAAAAGACAATTAATTAAATAATGCATATCATTGGATTGTATTATTATGAACTCACTAGACACTGCATGCCATAATATAGAAAGTGGTTCCTTTTTAGGATTCATTTGCATCAGTGCCCATTAATTATACAAAATCATCAGTGTAAATTATTGAGAAAACACATTGTTCAATAAACAACCTAACATACAATTATATTTATCGTTTCAAAATTATACGATGCCCATGTTTACAATACAGATCAGGAATATAAATATAATGTATGCACCGCTGCTCTATGTTTAGTATATGCTCCAGGGATCTAAATATAATGTATGCACTGGTGTTGTAAGTATAATATATGCACTTGTGCTTAGTAAAAATTATGGCGTCGACATATCACATCGAATATTTGAAATTTCACTACCCTTCTAATTATATAAGAATTAGGGCACACTCTAACTTAAATGAACCAGGGTATATAAAAACAAAAAAGCACTGGTGCTTCACACACAAACAATGTGGAGTCAATGCATAGGAATTACAAGAGCATCAATGGTCTGCATACAACAAAAAAGGCGAAAATGGTGTGTAATAATTGTAAGAGAAATGGTGATTTTTTATTTTTTTTTTATGTATGCACTAGGGAAGTTTGACTAAGAGCACAATAGTTTATTTTAACAATAAAAACACCGAAACAAAAAACCTCTGCTATAACCTCCACCAGCCCAATTTTTTTTATTTATATGGAATAGCCATAAAAACCTCCACTTCAAATAGAAAAGGCTATAGTGGAGGTTTTTTTATTTTTTTTCCAAATCTCATAACACTAAAAACCTCCTCTACAAGGTGTTTTCCTTGTAGTGTTAAGTTTATTCCATTCTTCTTTCGGTGTTATATTTTTTAAAGTCTTTATGAGAGTGTAATTTACATATAAATCATTTGCAGGATTGTGATTTTCTATGTAATTGACACAATTAATGGCTTCCACCCAAAAATCAAGACGTAATCCCTTAGATTGGATCATACAATTTACCATTTCCTTTAAGTTACAATTATTTCTCTGAACAACACCATTTTGTTATGTGTATATGGAATATCACATTACATATGAATAACCTATGTAGTATAGTAAGATGTAACTGTTTTTTAAACATATTCACCTTCATCATTTGTTCTTAACCTTTGTATTTGATGTCTATATTATTTTTCTTCAAGGTCCTCCTAGGCCATAAACATGTCAAAAACTTCACTCTTAAGTTTCAATAAATAAACCCAAGTGCATCTAGATAAGTCATCAATGAAAGATAAGAAGTACTTGCACCCAGAGAAACACGAATAAGGAAGTGGACCCTACAAATCACCCTATAAATCACTATGACCAAGTTGTAAGGGGTGAGCTATGCTAAGAGACGCATTTCTAAAAACTATCATGACAATGTTTATTGGTAATACAACCTATACAAACACCATATCTATAAGAAATGAGAGAACGATCAATCACCATATTTTGATTACATAGTTTCTTCAATGATAGATAGTTTATATGACCTAAACATTCATGTAAAAGTTTGCTCAATTCATTTCTATGAGAAATAAAAACTGATGGAAAAGATGATGACTCAAAGATATTAAATTTGTACAACCTAGTAATATTATTAACAATTTCATTTTCTAAAACATGCTTAGGATCTTTTGAATATTTGAATACAACTTGGTAAGTTTAAAACTCTATTGTTTTACCTTCACGTGAATGAGTGATTTGATATAATAATAGAATACTATAAGACAAACTTGGAAGACATAATACATTGTTCAAATGACCGTCATCTAACTAAATTGTTCTAGACCATACAAAACTAAGAGATCTATCATCACAAACAAATATTTGTTTGGTGTTACATTCATTAAGAGAAGAAAAAAATGAATTTAACCTTAGCCATATGATAAGATGCTCCATAATAAATAAGACACTAATTATAAGAAGAAGTAGATGTTGCATTGAAGGAAAAACAAGAAGCAAAAAGTGCATGTCCAAGAGAAGAATAATTAAATGAAAAAAATCAGGATTGATGGTTTTCTTGTTCATTCTTGCTTCTAAGGCCTCTGTATTTTTAAAACATTTAGACTTTAGATGACCATCTCTCCCACAAAATTGCAACATCAGTCAATGTTTTTATATTCTGATTTTGTTCATTTGTCACCATTACAAGTAGAAGTTGGTTGAGAGAGTTTGGCACCCTTGTTTTGTTTGTTATGATGATGATGTTCCTTGTTTGGATGCTTAGAATTATCCTTCGATTGGGCCACTAAGTATTTGTTAGATGTACTTGTTGTTGAAATTACTAAGACAACTGATAGGGGGGGTGAATTAGTTGTTACTGTGCTTAAACAATTTTAAGTCTATTGAACCATTTTTAATCTTTCTCCAAGTGACCATCAATATTATACAACATACAGACAACATAAATAATGAGCATCAGTCACACATAAGATATACACAGAGTCAAATTTTCACGAGGAAACCCATAAAGGGAGAAAACCTCTTCTTCTTCAAAATGATAGGCAGTCTTTTAAGTTCTGTACATCATCTATGTTTGAGCACCAACTCAAAGTGAGGCTACTACCTCTATTTCACAAGCTCCAACTTGTTGAGAGCACCAAATCTCTGGTTTCTCTAGAACCCACTAGAAGGAAGCATCAACTCCCTGAGTGTTCTAGCACTGACTGGATGGAAGCACCTACTTCCACTTATACAAGCACCAACTTGCATACATAAAACTCTGTGTTTTTCCAAGCACCACCCTGCCACCCTGTTTTCTAGCCACAACTAGATGGAAGCTACAACTCCCAATATTCAAGAATCAACTTGAATATCAGAGGACCACAATCCTCCCTAGCACCACCCTACCTCCATGTTATAAGTAAAGTGATTGAATTACCAACAATGCAAGTGTTTCAATTCTTACCACTTCTCTTCTGTCCTACAATTCTTCTATGCTTCTATCTGTTTTGCAATTCTTCTGTGCTTCATGTTGTTATGCAATTCTACTCTTATTCAAGTTGTTATGAAATTCTTCTCTTGCTTCTATCTATTCAACATATGTTACTCATCTATGAGTTTTATCTCATAGTGTGCATACTGTCGGTCTCACACTACACATACTGTAATTTTCCCTTTCTTACAGTTCAAATCATTTTTCATTCAGAACAACCAACACTACACAGTCACTACGTCTTTCTTTTATGCACTCCCACAAATTCAGTTACACCTCGAATTCCAAGGACAACAATGCTTCAACCATTGAATCACCAATCGTCCAAGAACCATGATTCGGTTCTGCTAACTGAATTGTAACTGAACAGTTAATCATAAAGATCAACCGTATCCCTTTGATCAGATTTCCATTTAACAAGAATCATTGGATTAAATCTGCAAGGTCTTACGTTTATCCCATATGCTCACTGGCTGTGACCATGGGCCTAATCAAAATGCGTTTCACATTTTTCATTTTGGCAATCCTATGTCGAAGGGTCTCGACACTCCAAGTTGCGATCCATGAAATGGAGATTAGCTTCATGCTATCTCTTCCCTCTCATATGACCATCGACGATGACCAGAACCTACACCAAAAGGTACTTCAAATTTCGTGAACTTATGAACTTCATCGAGCCTGATAAACAGTCAAGATCTCATCGCGATCTTGTGTTTCGAGATTCCTATGATGAAGGGTCTGGACACTCCAAGTTGAAATCCCCGAAATGGAGATTAGCAATTAGCTCCTTCCCTTAAGCCTTCGACAATGTGACCTTGTCTATGACCATGGGTCAGACCTTATCGCGATTTCTCATATTGTGAGTTGCAAGGTTAGAGCATTTCCTTCCTTTGAATTTCCAGTCAGTGAAATGTTAATCCCTCTCCACATATCCCTCTTGGATCAATGGTCAATATCTTATCACAATTTTGCAACTTCACGGGCCTTCGTCATGCCTGATCAACGACTCAGATTAAGTCGTGGTTTTGCATTTCACGATTTCATAGGATAGAGTACCTCCTTTCTTTGACTTTCCAGTTAGCGAAATGCCAATATCTCTCCATGTGTCATCTGCATCCAACATTCCACAACATACCTCAATCCAAAGGTCTAGATCAATTCTCGGGATTTCGCATATCGCAAGTTCCCACACCATGTTCCGTTGACTCCTTCAATGTGCAGGTCAGCGAAATTCTAGTCACTTGCCACATGTCCTTCTTGAAGATGGATAGTCCTCCCACTTTTGGGATTTTTTAGGCCCACTTCATCTTGCACATAAAGACCATGCTCCTTCTTATGGATCCAATGATTGTTGGTCTTTAGGCTGAAATCTGACGCCTGAGATCTATTCTCTTCTACTACACGCTCCTCCTATCTGAATTCAGATCTGACGGTCATTGGGAATTATGAATGGGATCCAACGATCACTATTGCTCTTCACTGTTGATCTTTCCATTTCCATGCCATTATCGCTACGTTACTGATTGTGTTGATCTTCGCCATCAATGACAAACACGCATACTCTGCCTCTATTTGAAAACATGCCAACAATATCCCCCTTTGGCATTGATGGAAACCCCTTGAAAAATATGCAACTCTACTACTGTAGCATCCTTGAAATTACCACACTTTCTCCACCTTTGAAATCAATGTCAAAGAAGAAACATGCTCCCCCTGAGATGTTGCGGTACATACTCTCCCTGTCAACTATGAACAGCTTAGAAATACAACATATATTCAATAAGTACTCCCCTTGACCAAGTGAACAGATTAGACAAAGGAAGTTATAACCCCCAAATTTTGACAAAGATATCCAAAAGGGGTTGCTTCTAACGGTTTAGTAAAGATATTAGCTATCTATTCTGTGGAAGGAATATAATTCAGCTGAACCACTCTGTTTGTAACTTGTTCTCTAAGAAAATGGTATTTTATTGGGATATGCTTAGTCTTGGAGTGAAGAACAAGGTTCTTGGAGACACTAATGTCACTGGTGTTATCATAGTGAATTGTAATCAGATTAGTATAGTTTACCTTCAAATATGCAAGAGTTTGAATCATCCACAAAATCTGAGTGCAACAAGTAGCAACAACAATGTACTCTGCTTCTGTAGTTGATAAGGAAATAGGTCTCTGCTTATTACTAATACATGCTACCAACGATTCAACCAAGAAGAAGGCGCCTCCATTGGTGCTCTTTCTCTCATCCACACAATTTGCCCAATCTGCATATGAATAAGAAGTTAACTAAAAATTCTGATTTCTGGGATACTACAGACCATAAATCATTGTTCCCTTCAAGTATTTGAATATCCTTGTGACAACTACCAAGTGACTTTGTTTAAGAGCAGATTGATAATGACCTACCATTCCAACAACTTGCATTATATCAGGACAAGATGCTATTATGTATAGAAGATTGCCTATCATAGAGCAATATGTCCTTTGATCAACATCAGGTGAAATATCATATTTACTAAGATTTCAACCAACCACCATAGGTGTACTTACAGGAGAGGAATCCTCCATCTGAAATTTCTTCAACATCTCTTTCAAATATTTTTCTTGAGAGATAAATATTCCTGCAGAACTTTGATTTACTTGTAAACCCAGAAAGTATGATAGTTCTCCTATCATGGACATCTCAAACTTTGTTTGCATAGATTTAGAAAAATACTAGACAGAGGATTCATTAGTATAGCCAAAAATAATATCATCCACATAAACCAAAACAACTAGTAAATTATCACCTTTAGACTTAATGTAGAGATTGTTGTCAACAATACCTTTCTTGAACCCTTTGTCTTGTAAAAATTTGTCCAGTCTATAATACCAAGTTTGTGGTGCTTGTTTCAGTCCATATAAGGACTTCTTCAACTTGCAAACATAATCAGGATTATCTCTCAATGAGAATCCTTCAGGTTGCTCCATATATACTTCTTCCTGTAGTTCTCCATTAAGGAATGTTGACTTAACATCCATATTATACACTTTAAAGTTCTTATGGCATGAATATGCAAGGAACATTATGATGGCTTCCAATCTTTCCACTGGTGCAAAGGTTTCATCAAAATCATGACCTTCAACTTGTGCATACCCTTTACAGACCAATCTAGATTTATTTCTAACAAATTGTCCTTTTTCATTCATTTTATTCTTGAACACCCATTTGGAATTTATTACATTCTTATCTTTGGGTCTAGGAACAAGCTCCCAAGTATTTTTCTTCTCAATCTGATCAATCTCTTCATTCATAGCTCTAATCCAATCATCATGCTTGCTGGGTTCATCAAAATTTTTATGTTCAATCATAGAAAAACAACATGAGATTGTTCTGAGTCTTTAATCATTTTCCTTCTTGTATGAACTCCTTTATTTATATCTCCAATTATCTAATTTTCAGGATGATTCTTTCTAACAGTTCTGAGAGGTGAGTTTGTTTCTTTCTGCTGATTTGTGTCAGCCGGAGTATTTGTATCTTCATCTAATTCAGATTCTTCTCTTTTTGATCCTTGGCCCTGTTCATCTTCATCTTCAACTATATATTTTGTGCTTGGTTCAACACTTCTTACATTTCTAATCGATATTTCTTCGTCAACTTTTATGTCTATACAATCAACCAGTTTATGCAGCCTCTTATTGTAACATCTGTACCCTTTACTGTTTGTAGCATAACCCAAGAAGATACCTTCATCATCTCTGTCATCATATTTGCCAATATTTTCATCATTATTCTTAATATAACATTTACTCCCAAAGACTTTAAAATGATTGATTGAAGTAGGTCTTCCAAACCATAGTTCATAAGGATTCTTGTCATTGTGTGGTCTGAGATGTGATTTGTTAAGAATATGAACAGTTGTATGAATTTATTCCACCCAATATGTATGAGGTATGTTCCTTTCATTCATCATTGACCTAGCCATTTGTTGTACTGATCTATTCTGCCTCTCAACAACTCCATTTTGTTGTGGAGTCCTTGGAATTGCGTACTCTCTTTTGATTCCATGTTTATGACATAACTCTTTGAAGTTCCATGAGATAAACTCTCCTCCTCTATCAAACCTTACTGCCTTCAATATTTTTCCTATTTGATTCTCAGTTAGAGCCTTAAACACTTTGAACTTTTCAAATGCTTCATATTTTTCCTTCAAAAAGGAAACCCATATTAGTCTAGAATAATCATCAATAATCAACATAAAATAATTTTCTTTTCCTGTACCTTCTTTCCTTGATGGTCCACATAAATCCATATGTACTAACTAGAGAGGTTTTTCTGTTGAAGGATATTTTTTAGATCTGAACTGAGTGTGAGTAAGATTTCCTATCTGACAAAGTTTACAAACAGAGTCGTGTGGCTTTGATATCTTTGGAAGATCTTTTACTGCCCCATTGTTTCTGAGCTTGATTATATGGTCAAAATTTAGGTGTCCAAGTCTTCTATGCCACAACCAACTTTCAACATATTTTATTAAGTGGCATTCTTCTTTTTCTTCTTTTAACACATAGACATTATTTTCTGTTCTTATCCCTTTTGCAACCAGTTGTCCTGAATTCAAAGACTTTATTTTACAGTCTTTAGAAGTAAAAACAACTTCACATCCTTTGTCACAAACTTGACTAACACTTAGTAGATTATGTTTCAGACCATGTACAAACAACACATCTTGAGATTTTCCTTTTCCATTACTCAGGGTTACCTTTCCTTTACCTTTTATTTTTCCTGGTGCATCGTTTCCAAAAGTTACATTCCCTGATTTGTTTTTACTTAAAGTTAGAAACTTACTTTTGTCTCCAGTCATATGTTTGGAACATCCACTTTCAATATACCAGGGATTCTTTTGTTTTTGGGTTGATAACACTAGTCCACACTTGTCATCTACTTTCTTCTTCCAAACCTTGACATTTTCAGTGGTGGGGATCAAATCTGGCTTGTAATTCCTTAAGCGACAATCTGTAGCTTTATGTCCATAATTATGGCAGAGGTAACATTCTGGTTCACTGAATAGCATATCATAGCGATTGTTATGCTCATAACTATTGTTATGCTTAACCTGCGTCCTTTTCCCAACCATCACATGATTTATAGTCTGAGGTTGTTTGTTGCTTGGTTGTCTCGATCTTTGTTGTGGAAGATGGTTATTCATTGAGTATCTTGATTGTTCATATCTAAATCTTAAAGAACATTTTATAGCTTTGTGACCAAAATTAGAGCAGAAAAAACAATAACCATAGAAAAAACCTTTGTACCTTGAAAAAGTTTGTCTTCTTTGAGGAGGTCGATTTCTTTCATGCCGATAATCTCTCTGATCTATAGATTCGGTTCTAGTAATTTTTCATTCATTCCTTCTTGGTGGTTAATTCTCTTTCTTTGTTTCTGCAGAGTGACTGTTGTCAATGTTTGAGGATTTGACAAACTTGATAGGTTTTGTATTACTTGGATGATCACTACTTGATCCTTCTTCATACCCCAATCCAGCTTTCAACTTTGGGTTTCTTTGTTGATTTAGAATGGAGGTTAATCCTTTTGAAGCTTTAATACTTGAAATATTTTGGTGATACAATGCCTTAAAATTATCCATCTCTTTTCTGGTTTTTACTATCTCTTCTTCTAAGGATTCACACCTTGCTTTATTCTATGATAACTGTTGTTTCAGTATGTCCTCTATTTTCTTTGCCTCCTCTAACTCTACTTTTAATAGGGCAAAGTCTTCATCAGGTTTTTTACCATTCATTTTAAAATGTATCAACAATTATTTTTGTTTTCTCTTCTTACATTTGAGTCTGTCAATTTCTTCCAAAGCATTGATTAATTCACCTTCCATATCCACCATTGCTTCTTCATCATCCATGTCACATTTTTTGAGTTTATCATCAAGATCACCCATATCCATAAGCATAAAGTCATTCACTTTGTCTTCATAGGATGAATCACTATCTAAGTCTTCTGAGGAGTCATCATTGTTTGCACACAAACTTTTCTTTTTACTATATTTCTTAAATTTGTATTTCTTTTCATCATTAGAGTTCTAGTATTTTTGGTCCTTTTTCTTGTGGGGACACTTAGATGAAAAATGGCCTATTTTACCATAGTTAAAGCATTTGAAGGGCAACTTGCCTTGATATTTTCCTGATCCTCTCTTTAATCTTCTCACAATTTTTTCTTCAATATCATCTAGCTCCGAATCAATATTCTTGTCTTCTTTAAAAGAAGCCTCTCTAGTAATGGTTTTATCTTTTCTAATTCTCATTTCATATGTAGTTAAGGTTCCTAGGACTTGATCAGTAGACATAGTTTTAAGATCATTTAGTTCTTATATTGAAGAAACTTTTGGATTAAATTTATCAAGCAAAGATCTTAAAATCTTTCGAACTAAGAATGATTCTTCAAACTTCTCATCAAGACCCTTCATGGCATTCACAAGTTCTTCAACTCTTAAAAAATACTTGCTAACTGTTTCATCTTCATTCATCTTTAGCTATTCAAATTTCAATCTATATGTTTGAAGTTTGACATATTTTACTTTCTCATTTCCTTCATAACTACTAATAAGTTTATCCCACATTTCTTTGGCAGTTTGAAGATGCATCACCTTTACAAACTCAGTTTCTGCAAGTCCATTCAAGATAACATTCATTCCCTTATAATTAAAGCTAAATTCTAACTTATCATCCTTGGAAGCTAGCACAACAGGCTTTATGTATCCAGTCTCTACTACATCCCAAGCATCAACACCTAAGGCCATTAGGTATGTTCTCATTCTAACCTTCCAGAAGGAAAAATTTGTTCCATCAAACAGAGGAGGCTTAGTGGCTGAAGTCCCTTCATGACTTGTCATGTTTAAGCTTACAGATCTACCTTTATATAAAAGGAACCCGCTCTAATACCTATTTTTGAAATTACTAATACAACTGAGAGGGGGGGTGAATCAATTGTTACTTTGCTTAAACAATTTTAAGTCTATTGAACCATTTTTAATCTTTCTCCAAGTGACCATCAATATTATAAAACATACAGACAACATAAATAATAAGCATCAGTCACACATAAGATATACACAGAGACAAATTTTCACGAGGAAACCCATAAAGGGAGAAAACCTCTTCTTCTTCGAAATGATACACAATATTTTAAGTTTTGTACATCATCTATGTTTGAGCACCAAGTCAAAGTGAGGCTACTACATCTGTTTCACAAGCTCCAACTTGTTGAGATAACCAACTCTCTGGTTTCTCTAGCACCCACTAGAAGGAATCACCAACTCCCTCAGTGTTCCAACACCGACTGGATGGAAGCACCTACTTCCACTTATACAAGCACCAACTTGCATACATAAAACTTTGTGTTTTTCCAAGCACCACCCTGCCACCCTGTTTTCTAGCCACAACTAGATGGAAGCTACAAATCCCAATATTCAAGCATCAACTTGAATATCAGAGGACCACAGTCCTCCCTAGCACCACCCTACCTCCCCGTTATAAGTAAAATGATTGAATGACCAACAACGCGGGTGTTTCAATTCTTACCACTTCTCTTCTGTCCTGCAATTCTTCTATGCTTCTATTTGTTCTGCAATTATTCTTTGCTTCAAGATGTTATGCAATCCTGCTTTGCTTCAAGTTGTTCTGCAATTCTTCTCTTGATTCTATCTATTCATCATCTATTACTCATCTTTGAGTTTTATCTCACACTGCGCATATTGTCGGTCTCACACTACGCATACTGTAATTTTCCCTTTCTTACAGTTCAACACATTTTTTGATTCATAACAATCAACACCGCACAGTCACTGTGTCTTTCTTTTATGCACTCCCACAACTTCAGTTACACCTTGAATTCCTAGGACAACAACGCTTCAACCACTGAATTGCCAACCATCCAAGAACCATGATTCGATTCTGCTAACTGAATCGTAACTTAATAGTTAATCATAAAGATCAATCGTAGCCCTTCGATCATATTTCCATTTAACAAGCATTGTTGGATTAAATCTGCAAGGTCTTGATTTTATCCCATATTCCCACTAGTTGTGACCATGGGCCTAACCAAAATGCGTTTCGCATTTCACATTTCGACAATCCTGTGTCGAAGGGTCTCGAAACTCAAAGTTGTGATGCCGAAAATGGAGCTTAGCTTCATGCTATCTCTTCCCTCTCATATGACCATCGATGATGACCACAGCCTACACCAAAAGGTGTTTCACATTTCACAAACTTATGAACTTCATCGAGCCTGATCAACGGTCGAGATCACCAATGATCCGATGGTATAGATTTTATCATGATCTCACGTTTCAATATTTCTGTGATGAAGGGTCTTGACACTCCAAGTTACGATCCCTGAAATGGAGCTTAGCAATTATCTCCTTCCCTTAATCCTTCGATGATGTGACCTTGTCTATGACCATGGGCTAGACCTTATCGCGATTTCGCATATCGTGAGTTGCAAGGTTAGATCATTTCCTTCCTTTGACTTTCCAGTCACTGAAATGTTAATCCCTCGGCACATGTCCCTCTTGGATCAATGGTCAAAATCTTATCATGATTTCACAACTTCAAGGTCCTTTGTCATGCATGATCAACGGTCCATGATCTCCATTTGATCAATGACTCAGATTAAGTCATGGTTTCACATTTTGTGATTTCATAGGATAGAGCACCTCCTTTCTTTGACTTTCCAGTCAACGAAATTCCAATCACTCGCCATGTGTCCTCTGCATCCAACATTCCACAATATACCTCTATCCAAAGGTCCAGATCAATTCTTAGGATTTCACATATCGCAAGTTCCCACACCATGTTTCGTTGACTCCTCTAATGTGCAGGGCAACGAAATTCTAGTCACTTGCCACGTGTCATCCTTGAATATGGATGGTCCTCCTGCTTTTGGGATTTTGTAGGCCCGATTCATCTTGCACGTAAATACCATGCTCCTTATTATGGATCCAACGACGGTCGGTCTTCGGGCTCAGATCTAATGCATGAGATCTATTCTCTTCTACTATGCGCTCCTCCTATCTGAATTCATATTTGACGGTCATTGGGAATTATGAATGGGATCCAACGATCATTGTTTCTCTTCACTGTTGATCTTGCCATTGCCATGCCATTATCATTGCGCTACTGATTGTGCTGATATTCGCCATCAATGACATCACCATCGATGACAGACATGCATACTTTGCCTCTGTCTAAAAACATGCCAACACTTGTAGTGTTGATCACTCTAATATCAAAGTTCTCATTTTTCTCTCTAATCAAATAATAACAAAAAGATTCAAGAGATAGTTGTTAGTGAGAATCCCCTAGAGCTTCTCTAGTGGAGTGAAAAGTAGATACAAAAAGAAAACATGCACTACCGAGATTTACAAGAATAAAAAATATACATTTGTCATCCTTCATTTCCATTTTATAGTCTACAACTATAAGGGTTTTGAACTCAGAGAGATAACCTTTAGTGCAATATAAATCATTTCTATTTAAATGAATTTTTTTGTTTTCAAGTTGGTCGATTTGAATCTCACTATTTTTACCAAATACGACTTTCATCTTTACCCAAGATTTATTTGGGTCATAAATTCATTCAAGGTGAAACCGTAATCACTAGAGATGAGAATTCATACCAATCCATGTGCTTCATCATTTATACTATCCCATTTAAGTTTGTTTGCGACGTCAATGGTTTTATTTTTATTTTCATAAGGTAATATGGTAAATTTGTTTACTTTGTAGTAAATCTTCCATACATGATTTCCATGAGAAGTACTTGGCACCAGTAAGAAAAATATCACTTGGATTAGACATATTAAAATATGTAGGTAATATAGGTTCAAAAAAATAAATTAACTATCTAGATGGAAAGATTTTGAAAAAAATTGGTAGTTTAAAACAAACCACATTGAAAATGGACTTTAGATGTCAAAGTTATGCCATTTTTAAGAAATTGATAAACGATAACCAAGGTTCCATGTGACAAGTAGAGGTTGGCTAATGTGGTGATGGATTCATGATAAGGTTCTTGAGTTAAAAAAAAGGTTCCTTTTCTTCTCTAACTTTTCCTATCAATTCATTTTTACAAATAAGTTACTTATGAAATAACCCACTTTTATAAAATAAATGAGAATTAATTTTATAATGAAGTTAGTTTATAAATTAAAGTTGATTACAAAAAGAATTTTGAAAAAAAAATGAAACCTAACACTGTTAGGAATATATCTTAGTTAGGTTCCCTAGAAAAGCAAGTTTCTTGAGTTGTTTCTAGTTTTCCAATATTGCATAAATTGTAGAGCCAAGAGCATTCATAGAAAATAAAACACTTTTTTGATATGTTTATGATTTGTTGAGATCACACAAAGCACATAGAAAAGAGAATACATGGACTGGAAAGAGTAGCAAACTAAGAATATAAAGATAAAAAACAAAATATTAACATATTATAAAAATATTTAAAAAGATGTAATGCAACGTTGACAAAAAAGGTCATTTATGATGAAAATTACATTTTAGTTCAACATACACTTAGTATAAATTAGATTTCAGCCACCTATAAATTTCCAATAGTCATACAACTGTACTTTATGGGTTGGAACACCATTAACCAAGTCCTGAAATAAAATAACAATGAAATTAATTTATGAACAACAGATAGTAACCCACATTTGGCACAAAAATATCAGCATAAACACTTGGAGAAATATTTAGAAAATTGGATAGTTTTGAGGAGAAAGAATTTTTTAGTCAACTCAAGGAAATTCAAAACTATTACATCAACAAACTACATCAGCATAAAAACACAGACTTCCACTTCATTTAGTACTATTCATCTCTATACAAACAACCGCAGACTATATCTAGGGAAAACTTCCATGACTGTATAGCCTATAAGGCCCAGGACAACCCACAATTCTTCACAAAAATTCACCATATTTCATAGAAAATAGTGCCAAAAGAAAATTGTATGAAACATAAGATTAAAACTCAACAAAAGTGCATAGAAATTTGTGCCAACATGCCGTAAACTTACAACATCGATTTATGTCCCCTTTCTCTGTTGTACGACCAACTCACATATCTGTATGACCTCCTATTGTGCGGCTGTATGAACTATTTTAATGGATACAAATTCCCTTAGGTTTCATGCCAATCCCACTCCTTGGGATGCATGTCAAACCCTCCTTTCTATAGCTCTTCCTCCAAACCAACAATCTTCTTTGGGATTCATGCCCCTTCACCTTCCCTCAACCTCTCCTCAAAAGTGCACCCTCCTTCTCCTAATGAGTTTCCTTTTATTAATTTTGATATGTAACTCTCCTAACACTTGATCTCCCTTGAGTGACTCTTCACTTTCCCTTGAGATCGATGGTCAAGAATTAATCATTCATTGAGGTCACTTAAGTCATTAAAGTGACCCATAACATAATAAAGTAACTTTTACATTAAACAAAATTAAAAGACTCAACTTTATAAAATCATTGTATAAAGTCACATTATAAAAACATATTATAAAGTCACTAGGATAAAAAATTACTTGGTCACTTTTGCATGCTGAGTGCTGCCAATGCATTAGTACCTCCAAGCTACCAAATTTCAACACTCCCTCTTAGTGAGAGAGGTACTTCTGGTGTCACCACTAGAATTTGTCTCCATCTCATCAACTTCCATAGTTGTTCCCTCTATACTAGAAGTGTTTTCTCTCTCTAAATAGGAAGCCACTACTCCCACTGCACTGGAAGCCTCTGTTGCTACCTATGTTGTACCACGGTCTGAGGACATGCTCCTAGGACACTGCACACTCTCTTGAGCATTCATCTGTGTCGACTCATGATTGCTAAGTCCTCTGAGAGTCTCAGAAGAAGACCGAGTCCCCAATATCAACTCTCTCTCTCGTGCTACCTACCAACTCTCTGACACAAAATTTGAGTCTAGAAATCCACTAGACCCCAACATAGGTCGAACCAACAACCTATACATTCCCTCATACCTTACACCAAGCATCGTTTTTGTGTGAGAAATTTCTCCCACAGGATATAAAAACACATGTCCACTATAGAAGACAACTCCAAATCCACTCTTATCCAAAGATGACACTGAGAGAAAATTAACAGTCAACTCTGGAATATATAATACCTCGACAACCTCCAGAAAAACTCCTAACTCTACTTGGAATATCACCCTTCCAACCCCCTTTACTACAAGTTGTGGGTTGTCTCCACAATTCACTGTACAATATGAGTCTATCTCTGTAAGATCGAGGAAAAATGATATCAACCTAGTCATGTGACAAAAATATCCACTATCCACAAACCGTGACTCAATGTCCTCGAACGCTAAGCACCCACTTCCCACAAGACCATTCATGAGAGAGAACTCCTTCTCATATCTCTCAGCAAACTCTACAACCTCTATTGAATATGACACCCCTAGTTCTGAATTCTTCTTCTTCTTGTTAGGACATTGACTAGCATAGTGGCCAGTCTTGTGAGATGCAGATAATATCACCTTGCTCATGTCCTTCTTCTTCTCATTTCCCTTTACCACAAGAGAAACATTCTTGTCTTCTGCACCATCCAATGCCTTTTCCTGAGACCCCTCCTGGATCTCCTAATGCGTAAAATCATCCCACAATATGATCCAGTCAGGGAGATTCTCTCTCCTTTCCACACACTTCACAAAAACCTCCCACTCCTTGGTGAATCCTTTGAGGGATATCTGCACCAACTCTGAGTCAGGAATGAATTCTCCAACAACTGTCAACTCATCCTTCACCTGTGCAACCCAGGTGAGGTAGGTGGCTGCACTCTCTCCTTTGTCCATCTTATCGCTATGGATCTTGTCCCAGAGAGCCATTTTTCGGTTCTCATTCTTTGCCTCATACACACTTTTTAGTGCATCCCATATTTCATTGGTTCTCTTGTTCTTAGCCAAGCATGGAATAAGGTGGTCTTTGACCACGTCCAAGATGATTCTTTGAGTCTTGGCTTCCTTCACCTCATGGAAATCAAGAGATATGGGATTTGAATCAGGTACATGCACAATGGTGTTCACAAAAAACTATAATTTGTTCTCCTTGAGAACACTGTTTATTTTAACCTTCCAATGTAGGTAGTTGGAGATCCCCTCCAACCTATCTTCAAACTTAATGTTGGAACTCATCTTTGTCCTCCTGAAAAAGAACCTTTTCTAGTTTTCTTCAAGCTAATGCTTCAACAAATCACTTGCTATCCAGAGTGCCAATGCTACCCATTAAACTTCAGAGCACCTACTCTGATACCATGTTGAAAAATACATTTTAGTTTAGCATATTCTTATTCTAAATTAGATTTCAACCACCTATAAATGTCCAACATTCATACAATTGTACTTTATGGGAAGAAACACCATTAACCAAGTTCTAAAATAAAATATCAGTGGAATTAATTTATGAACAACAAACAGTAACCCGCATTTGGCACAAAAATATTTGCATAAACACTTGGAGAAATATTCAGAAAATTGGACAGTTTTGAAGAGAAAGAATGTTTTATTCATCTCAAGGAAATTCAGAATTATTACATCAGCAAACTGCATCAGCATAAAAACACATACTTCCACTTCATTTATCATTGTTCAACTCTATAAAAATAGTCTCATACTGTATCTAGGGAGAACTTCCATGACTATACGACCTGTGTGGCCCAGGACAATCCACAATTATTCACAAACAGTCACCATATTGCATAGAAAATCATGCCAAAAGAAAACTGTACAAAACAGAACATTGAAACTCATCAAAAGTGCATATAAATTCATGCCAACATGTTGTAAACTTACAACATTGATTTATGTTCCCTTCCCTTGTTGTATGAACAACTTACACAGTTGTACGAACTCCTCTTCTATGACTATACAAACTATTTTAATCGTTGCAAATGCCCTTGGGTTGCGTGACAATACCAGTCCTTGACATGCGTGCCAAACCCTCCTTGTTGAAGTTATTCCTCCAAGACAACACTCTTGCTTGAGATTCGTGCCCCTTCACCTTCCCTCAACCCCTCCTCAAAAGTGTTTCCTCCTTCTCTTGATGAGCTGTCTTTTATTAATTTCAAAATGTAACTCTTGTAACCCTTGATCTCCCTTGAGTGACTCTTCACTTTCCATTGAAAGCAACGATCACAACTTAATCATTTGTTGAGGTCACTTTCCTTAACATCATAAAGTCACTTTTACATTAAAAAAAATTAAAAGACTCAACTTTATAAAATCACATTATAAAGTCACTTTATAAAAACATATTATAAAGTGACTAGGATAAAAATTTGCTTGGTCACTTTCGCATGTTGAGTGTTGCCAATGCAGAAGTACCTCAAAGCTACCAAATTTGAACACTCCCTCTTAGAGAGAGAGGTACTTCTGGTATCACCACTAGAATCTGTCTCCATCTCATCAACTACCATAGCGACTCCCGATGTACTAGAAGTCTCTGCTCCCTCTGAATAGAAAGCCACTACTTCCATTGCACTAGAAGCCTCTCCTTCTACTTCTATTCTACCATGAACTGAAGATATTCTCCTAGGAGATTGCACACTCTCCTGAGCATCCATCTGTGTTGACTCATGCATGTTGAAACCTCTGAGAGTCTCGGAAGAAAACTGAGTCCCTGGTATCAACTCCCTCTCCTGTGCTACCTGCCAACTCTCCGACACAAAATCTGAGTCTAGAAATCCACTGGACCCAAACACATGTCAACTTAACAACCTATACATGCCCTCATACCTGACACCAAGCATTGTTGTTGTGTCAGTAGTTTCTCCCACGGGATATAAAAAAACATGTCCACCATAGAAGACAACTCCAAATCCACTCTCATCCAAAGTTGACACTGAGAGAAAATTAAAAACCAACTCTGGAATGTATAATACCTTGACAACCTCCAGAAAACCTCCTAACTCTTCTTGGAATCTCACCCTTCCAATCCCCTTTACTACAAGTTGTGGGTCGGCTCCACAATTCACCCTGCAATCTGAGTCTATCTTTGTAATATCGAGGAAAATTGATCTCAACCCAGTCATGTTCTGAGAATCTCCATTGTCCACAAACCATGACTCAATGTCCTTGAATGCTAGGCACCCACTTCCCATGAGACCAGTCATGAGAGAGAACTACTTCTCATATCTCTCAGCAAACTCTACAACCTCTACTGAATATGACATGTCTGGTTCTGAATTATTCTTCTTCTTGTTAGGACATTGACTAGCATAGTGGTCAGTCTTGTGAGATGCAAAGAATCTCACCTTGCTCATGTCCTTCTTCTTCTCATTTCCCTTTACCACAAAAGAAACATTCTTGTCTTATGCACCATCCAATTCCTTTTCCTGAGACCCCTCCTAGATCTCCTCCTACATAAAATCATCCCACAATATGCTCCAGTCAGGGAGCTTCTCTCTCCCCTCCACACACTTAAAAAAAAAACCCCACTCCTTGGTGAATCCTTTGAGGGCTATCTGCACCAACTCTAAGTCAGGAATGAATTCTCCAACAACTGTCAACTCGTCCTTCACATGTGCAACCCGAGTGAGGTAGGTGTCCACACTCTCTCCTTTGGACATCCTAGCACTACGGATCTTGTCCCAGAGAGCCATTTTTGGTTCTCATTCTTTGCCTCATACATACTTTTCAGTGCATCCCACATTTCTTTGGTTGTCTTGTTCTCAGCCAAGCATGGAATAAGGTGGTATTTGACCCTTTCCAAGATGATTCTTTGAGTCTTGGCTTCCTTCACCTCATGGAAATCAAGAGATATGGGATCTGAAGCAGGTACAGGAACAATGGTGTTCGCAAACAACTATAATTTGTTCTCCTTGAGAACACTGTTTATTTTAACCTTCCACTATAGGTAGTTGGATATCCCCTCCAACCTATCTTCAAACCTAATGTTGGAAGTCATATTTGTCCTCTTGAGAAAGGACCTTTTCTGGTTTTATTCAAGGGTGGAATCACGAAGGTGGGTTACACTTTCGTGACAATCAGGTCTCCAAAATTTCGAAAAACCTTTTTTCGGCCGAACTAAAAATATTTTTCGGCCGAAAGATACTATTTTCGGCCGAAAAAATAAATGTCAAATCGAACGGTGCAATAACCGCCCAATCGATTTGCATGTAGAAATTTGGTCGGCTGGATATTTTCTTTTCGGCAATAAGTTTTTGGCCGAAAGATAGTTCGGCCGAAAACTAGTTCGGCCGAAAGATGGTTTATATATTAGCCACACATCGATTTTGCAATGTTTACAAAATTTTGTTGGCGTAATCGCCTTTGTGAGAGATCTGTGGTCGCGAGTGTAAATTTGTGGTATTCGTGGTCGTGAGCTCTGTGTAATCATTGGACGTAGGACGCCGGGAGGTCACGGGGTCGCAGGGGTCGTGGAGAGGTCATGGAGAGGTTGCGGAGGTTGCAGGGGTCGTGGAGAGGTCATGAGCGCCGGGGATAGGTAAGTACAACAAACCTACCTGCTTTAATCTTTTCAAGTGCGTCATATAAAGCCTTCTTATGTCGCCTAGAAAGCCACTGTAGATATAGTCACATAAAGATACTTTCTTATTACGAATAGAGGTAGAGATTGACTTCAAAACTAAAATTCGTATGAGAAAGGTCATTGTGTTATTGCGTATCACTTCCAAATGCTGAAACCTGAAGTACTGGGCTCCACGAACTTCTCGCATCTCGTGAACCCGGTAGTTATCGCTGCATTGTGTTTTTGTGTCTAGATTTTGTAATCGAAACCCGAGTGCCGAATTGTGCCTCCGTTTTTCACAATTATTAATTTAGAAACTTGAAACTTGGATATTACACATGAACATGTTGAACATTTTGTTGGTTATTTTCTAAGACATGAAATGAAATGAAACTACACACTTGTACTCACTGGCATAATTGAATATATAATTTAAAACTTAAGAAATAACAATTTACTGCTTATGTGAAAATATATTAATTTGATTTAAAAAAATAAAAATAACAGTTTAAATCTATAATTTTCTTTTAAAAAACTTTATTTCTGATCCTGCTATGTATATCACACACATTATTTTACCTAAGTTGTTCCATCCTCCTTTCCTGCTATGAAGATCATCCACACTAATTTGCAGGGTTGTTTAATCCTCTTCGCTTGCTGTGCAGATCATCCACTGAGATCATGGGAAAGTCATGTCTTGCAGAGAGATTGTCCATAGAGATT
>JZKD02S1542766.1:347633-360362 GCA_000966675.3 Picea glauca | reverse complement strand
TTTGCTGAAGGAGGCAATCTGGGACATTGTCGAATTGCCACTCTGACCAGGATCCGTCTTCTTCCCACTTTGATATGTCAAAAAGTCTCTTGATACCTTTGTTCTCAAGAAAATCATGAATTTCCTTCAGTCCAGCGTTTGATGCAATGGGCGGGTTCCCCATTATCCTGTCAGTCTAGAGTTTGGTGCGTTTTCCATTGCCAGGGACACGGTACAAGGGTTGATTGAAAAATCTCACCCCTTGATGCACAGTTGCCATAAGATCGTGGTTTTCCTGCTCGCTGCGTTTTTGAGATTTCGGATTTTGGCGTTTGGGATGTATCTGTGCATTAAATTTTTTCTGACTGGATGTGAGGGGTCGCTGTGCATCTTCCACAAGATTTTGCAACCCAGAGCAGTGTTTGCAAGGGCTGGGTCACGGATCTGCAATCCTCCTTCTCTCAGAGGCCGCTTGGCTGTCTCCCAGTTGACTAAATGAAATTTTCTTTGATTCCCTTTCCCACCATGCCACAAAAAATCTCTCAAGAGTTTATTGATCTGTCCTGCTTGCAAATATTTGAATTATTATTCCATGGGCGTATTTGTTATGAATATTAAAGTATTATTCTATTGTATGTGCTAAGTTTATATATTATCACCATATGCTTGTGTATCTTGGTTGTTGAGGAAAAGTTGCAGGTATAAAGCTTTGGGTCACATGCTCAACTGTGGTCTTTGTTAGCACTTTGTAAATTTGTTCTGTTGATAAAAAAAAAATAACAGAGGTAACCTACAAACCAATTTAGAGCTGGGCACTATCCTACTCATCTCAGAGAGGGCTCTCTCCTATCACTTGGTATTTAATAGATGAGTTTTCTTTAACAAATCACTAGCTAGGTTTTATTTCTTTGAAGGGTTTTTTATAATTTTGTTGGAAAGGAAGGGGAGGGACACTTAGGGCTATGGAGTCAAACTTCTGAAAATGAATGGAAGCACTAGCTGGTTTGTATAACTCTCCATATGATAAAGACTAAATGCAGGGATGATTTTAAGGATGGAAATTTATTTTAAAATGTAGAAACCTTGGCGAATCTTACTAATCCTTCATATGCCAACTATAAATGATTGGCGATGTTTTTTTAAAAATATTCAAATTTCTAATGATTTTATATAGTTTTTATAAAATTTTGGCGATTTTTAAGGTAAAATAATTTTATCCTATAGAATTTGGGCAAATCATTTTTAAAATAGCGAATCTCGTTTTTGGAAAAACCATGGAAAATTAGCCCATGAGCGAAATTTAGCCCCTAAAATCATCCCTAACTAAATGAGACGATAAATCTGAGTTATAAATTGTAATTTGTAGAGGGTAAGAAGAAAGGAAAAACATATAATTATATGAGAGAATTAAATAAATGAATTCTGACTTAGTTAGGAAGAAATTAACATAGTTTAAATTTCTTAATCTGAGAGCATCAAAGGATGAATTTCGGGCCTTTAACTATCAAATTTATACAGAAGACAGTGCAAATGAAATAAGAAATATAGGAAATACATACAAAGAGAGAAGACAAAAATCAAACCACCACCATTATAATCTTTTCATGGAAACTTCAAGACATCTGCATGTTTATTCTATTCATCTTCAAAAAACTACATTCAAGTTCCAAATAGCTAAAATCGTGTCCTTGCACTTTTTCCAACCTATAATACATTTGGAACTCCTAATATTTATACAAATTGAGCTCCTCCGTCTTGAAAATTGCTTATAATGATCAAAATGGAATGTTTCTGTTTTGAAACCGTTTACAATGATTAAAATAAGACATTTTGGTTTGGGAACCGATTGCAATGATTAACAAAGAACGTTTCCTGATCCAGATTCTGATTGCTCTGGTGCTTCAGTCCCATTCTTTGCCACTTGTTATCCTCTGGTCTTCCACATGATCTGCCATCTTTAGTGACATTTGGCCATCATCTACTGGACCCTAGAAAACTGCACTTTTTCTTACCCATCCATACTATCTCCTTCTATTGCAAGTCTAAAGAGATATCATAATCTAACATTTCCTTTATCAGAATCGACAGGTCAATGCTGGAAGCATATGAAATGACTGGTAGTCCAAGTTTGACTTCTTTGAACTGATTCATAATTTCAAATTATGTAGTCAGATGCTCCACTAATGTAGCTCCCTTCATATTTTCCTCCAGGGTTTTGAACTTGGAGTGATCCATTCTACACTGAGTTAGGTGAGCACTGTATTCTCATGATCATACAATTTTCCCTTTCCATCCCAAAATGGTGGGATTCCTTTGATAAACAATTCTTTGAACAAATCCTTGAACTCCTATACAATAAGTTCCATCTTCGTTGCCTTGGTTTGGATTGATTTCAACAGGTTATGTTTAGAAATAAACCTCCCAACCTAGATAATCAATGTAGTTCTGTCTTTAACCCCAATAGTCTGAATGTTTGCAGTAGGAATAACATTGAGTAGATTTATGGCATTTTGGGCCCATCCCGATGGTTTCTTTGCTAGAGTTTCATTCACAAAAATGCATATGCTTCTGGATGTGATGGCTATACTGTCTTTATCATTAATGAAATTTAAATATACTCTAAACTTGGCAGCTTCAATAGCTATGGAGTCCAATATGATATGCTTGCCCCGCTACAATAGGACTTTGCCTCTTAACCTCATCTTTAATTTATCTATTATTTCCTACAAGACTTCATTCTCCTTTTGAAATGGAGCCATTCTTTCATCCTTTGCCTGCAATTCCTGCTTCAATTTCTCTATGCTTCCTTTCATCCCTTTTATTTCTCCTTCTTTCAATCTTACTTGTGACATAGCCTGGACTAGTCCTTCAGTGTTTGACCCAAATTCTGCAGTAGGAGTTGTAGCTACAGCGTTGTTTAGCAGTTATTTATGCTCTTGTGACCATTTCACCTTGTCTCTATCTAGCTACAACACCCTAGATTTGTAGTCCAATGTCTCTTGATGAAGTGTTTCCTTTTCCTGTTCTAGAGAAACCAATTTTGTTGTTTGTGGATGCTTAGTAGCAGACATTTTCAATTTCTTCTTCAAACTTTGAATTAGTTTGTCCTTCTCATCCAATGAGGATTTCAACCCTTGGGGGCCCTCAGACTCCAACCTCTTGACCTAAGCCTGCCAAGATTTGCTAGATTTGTTTTCCTATCTAAACTATCCTTCCAATTTCATTGCATAAGATGACAATTTTGAATTCTTCAAGCTTAAACTTGGATAATCAGAATACAACATATCACTAGTATGCTTACATAATTTGAATTTTTTTGGAGCACTCATGTTTTCATATCTTATATTTAGCTCGAAGAATTTGTCTTCATCTGCAACTGCAATGTTAAAGGTTCTCTTTTCGACATCCCTTATTACGAACTGAGAAGATTTATGCTGAGAAATTGTTTCCACTTTGGGGACTAAATCCCTCATCTCACCCAGAGCTATGTTTCCCTTCTTAGGAAACTGCTTGTCCAAATCTTCTTTAGATTGGTAAACTACCTCAGATGTTATATCAAAGATATATTTCTTGCTGCTAAAAGTTCTTGAGTTTCCTTCACTTTGGAGTTTTCTTTCCTTTTCAATCTCTAAAATTCTAGTACCACTTTTCACCATATCTAGGTTTACTTGTTCTCTGGGCTCTTCCTCTTCTAAATCCACTATCTGTGGAGACTGTGTAATATTCATCTTCTTTGGGGCAGTTTGTTGGTCACTGATGCCCATGGCCTATGAACTACTTCTCTTCCTGTCAAAACTTATCTTAGGAACTCTGACTATCCATTTCTGAGAATCTTGTTGTATTTGACTTTGTTGCAGGTGTTGGCATGTTTTATAGGAAGAGGGTTCTTTCCATTTATGGAAAGAACAACAACGATGATGGAAAACAGGAAAAGCATAAGCTCAGGAGGAGAAGTGAACAATATGCAGAGATCAAAGCTTAGAAGGAAAAACACAATACATTAATGTGATCAGGATCAACATCTCCAAACAACAAACCAAAATGATTGAGAATTCGATCACCCGAATATTCGTTAGTTGTCGGATCAAGTTAAGTGAAGGATAGGATAAATGGGGCACAATATTTGAGAATTTGGTTATTTGAATCTCCGTCAGCCGTCAGATTGAATTAATGGAAGGATAGGATAAGTGGGGGAAAATGATTGAGAATTCGACCACCCAAATATCTCTCAGTTTTCGGATCAAGTTAAGTGAAGTATAGGATAAACGGGGCACAATGATTGAGAATTTGATTATCCGAATATCCATCAGCCATCAGATCAAATTAAGTGGAAGGATAGGATAAGAAAAAATGGAGAGCCGTTGGATTTAATCGAAGGAAAAGATGCATCTCAGACAAATTGAGTTGTTGATATAAGATCTTGATCAAACTAACATCATTCATTTCGGGTCTAAATTTATGAGGAGGTTATGCTCCGGAGAAATCACTTCAAGAATTTCCAGTTGAGATTTGAAATACCCGAAGCCTGAAGAGCCGAAATACATTCTCGATTGTTGGATCATCCAAAGTAGATCTCAGTCCTCAGATCATACAAAGAAGATATCAAGTGTTAGATCGTCCAAAGTGAATCCGGGTCATCTGATCCAGAGCGTCAGTTTGAGTTTTGAAACTCCCAAAACCTGGAGAAACGGAAAGCCAAAATAAATTCTCGAATGTCGGATGATCCGAAGTAGGTCTCAATCATCAAATCGTCCAAAGAATATCTCAAGTGTCAGATCATCCAAAGTAAATATGGGTCGTCTGATCCAGAAAAGATGTGGCATAATCATGTCGAATCCGGGTAAAGACCTGAAGTAAGCCTCAACCATCCAATCCAAAAGGACACATGGAAGTAATCTGAATACTTTGAGGGGAAGTCAAGTTTGAGACTTGATATTTCAGAAGTTTAGAGACCCGAAGGAGATATCGACTATTGATCGAGAAAGGGGCTGCAGAACAGTTGATCAAGTTAAAAGGTTAAATTCCTGAAGTAGAGGCAGAGTCATTGATTAAGAAGGACAGGTGTCCATATATCATTGACTCTGGAATATTGGCGTATAGAGAAAAGAAGGGTTTGAGATTTGAAACTCTCGAAGCCCGGATCACGAAGTAAATCATAGTCGTTGATTTAGGAAGGCTATATATGATATGCAGACTTGAGAGGATAGATATGAACTGTCCATTTAGGAGCATATTCAATATCGTGAGATCGATGGTCTCTTCGCATTGTGGGGATTGAAGGTGCACGAACTTTAAAAAGTTTTGGGCGGGCTGCAATTGAAACCATGGTTTTGGAGAAAGGACATGTGGAGGCTTGAGGTAAATTGTAGGTTGAAATGGAGTTTGATCTCAAACCACCTTTGGCCACACCCTCATTCACATGGTCACATGATATCATTGCCCAAGGTCACATCAGTGAAAGATAGGGGAAGGAGCTAGCGCTTCTAGGCTCCACATCGGAGGTTACGCATTGGAAAATTATAAGGGCCTCTGCGTTTATAATCCAACGACATTGATCAAACATAATCTGATCAAAGGGTTGTTGTTTCACTTCATGATTTCTTGATCAGTTACGATTCATTTACACTAAATGAATCATTGTTCCTGAGTGGTTTAATCATTGTTCCTGAGCATTTGAATCATGATGCCCGAGCATTTTTTAGATTCCCTACTTGAGCATTGGAGATGCGGAGTGTAACATATAATGAGAGAAGGAATAAAATAAAAATGTCATGACATAGAGAGGTTGTTGTTTCTCAGTGAAATAAGTTGAACTGTATGTGATCACGAAGATAGCAGAAACAGAGCCTAAAATATGTAGAGATGAAGAACATAAGCTGGACAGAGAAGAAATGGTGAAAACAAAAGACTGTACGAGAACCTAAGAGTATGAGAAGAACAGAGGAAGAGCAGGTGGGGACAGACAACAAGTGGAGCCAAGCATGAACAAATAGAAGAAGAACAAAATTGCAGAACAAAGAAGAAGTGGTAAGCATTGAAATGTATGTATCATTGTAATGTCTTATTCAAGCAAAGATTTATAATCAGGGTGGTAGGGTGGTGCTAGGGAGGACTATTTTCCTTAGAGTTTCAAGTGGGTTCTTGAACACAGGGAGTTGGAGCTTCCATATGGTTGCAACCAGAAAAAATAGGGTGGTAGGGTGGTGCAAGGGAGAACCATTGTTCTCTGTTATATAGGTTGGTTCTTGTGTGACTGTAAGTTGGTGCTTCCATCCAGTTGGTGCTGGAACACTCAGGGAGTTGGTGCTTCCTTCTAGTGGGTGCTAGAGAAACCAAAGAGTTGGTGTTCTTAGAAAGTTGTAGCTTGTTAAAGAAGAGGTTGTAGCCTCATTTTGAGTTGGTGCTCAAAGAAAGATGATGTACATAACTTAAAAGACTTCCTATCATTCAAAGAAGAAGATTTGTTTTGTTGGAAAACTAAGCGGGGGGGGGTGAATCAGTTGTAACCTTGCTTAAACAATAATACTTATTTTAAACTCTTTCAAGATCACTTAATGAAAATTACAATAATGTAGGGAAGTAATAAATAGACCATTCAACATCATTCACACATATGAGATGCACAGAGACAGATATTTCTTGAGGAAACCCATAAAGGGTAAAAACCTCTTCTTCTTTATATGATAAGTAATCTGTACATTCTTTACATTATCATACATATGAGAACCAACTCATAATGAGGCTACAACCTATGTTATGAAAGTTGCTACTTGCTTAGAGCACCAACTCTCTGGATTCTCTAGCACCAACTAGAAGGAAGCACCAACTCCCTGGTTTCTCTAGAACCCACTAGAAGGAAGCACCAACTCCCTAAGTGTTCCAGCACCAACTGGATGGAAGCACTGACTTCCAGTCACACAGGAACCAACCTATATAATAGAGAAAAACAATTCTCCCTTGCACCATCCTGCCACCCTGGTTGCTCTGGATGCAACTAGATGGAAGCTACAACTCCCTTTGTTCAAGCACCCACTTGAACCTCTGAGGACAACAGTCCTCCCTAGCACCTCCCAACCACCCTAAAATATAAATATTTTCTATTATGACTTATTACAGTGATATAAATTTCTTCCATGATTTACCAGTCTCATCACTATTCTGCTACACTACGCTGCTCTATCTGCATCAGTGTCTTCTGCACACTCCTTGCGCTTTCTATTATTTTTCCTTTTATGCTCTCTGGGCCATGTCCCTTCAATGCACCATTCCCCTTCTGTACATTTCTGCTGTTGCGCTCTGCCTCCTTCTCCACACCTCAATCACACCCAACAAA
The DNA here is from genome assembly GCA_000966675.3 of Picea glauca. Lineage (NCBI taxonomy): Eukaryota > Viridiplantae > Streptophyta > Pinopsida > Pinales > Pinaceae > Picea > Picea glauca. Next base: position 353,050 of record JZKD02S1542766.1, on the reverse strand, counting down.
AACACCCATTTCTTCTTTATTCAACATTCTTGTATTCTATGTGCACCTTGTGCATGCAATCTTCTTCTTTCTCTTGCATCCTCTCCACCCTTAATCTCCTCCACATTGGGGTGTTTTCTTCACTTCACTCTTCCACAACTATCCCATCTCCTGTGTGCCATGTTGTCTCTCTCTGTTTTGCATCTCCTGCTCATTGTGAATGCTCTGCCTGATCATCATGGTAACTCTTCAGCTTCTCTGGCGGTTTCAGTCACACATCCATCATCACTGGGTGTTATCTCGAAATTCCTCAACTTCTCTAGCAGTTGAGACACTTCATCTTCTGTCATAGACTAGCTCATCCTCTGGCAGAAACCATCATTTGTTTCTAGAAGTTACACTATGAAGTGAAATATTAGCCCTCCGATCTTATTCAAATTCATCTACACCATTGAATTGACTTCATTGAATCTTGCGTTCATTTCGCCATTTCACACTTCATCATTTCAGGATCCTCACGGTAAATATTTCGTTACTCTTCATGTCTCGATCCCTGAAACTCTCAAAATGGAGATTGTCTGCACTAGCTCCTTCCTCTATCTTCCACCGATGTGACCAATGGATGTGACCATAGGCTAAGCCAAAACGTGTTTCTCATTTCGGCATTTCGACAATCTTGTTGTGAGGCATCTGGACTCTCCAAGTCCGGATCTCTGAAACTCCGAAGAAAAGGAGCTTTTCGCTTCAAGCTTTTCTCTATAGATCTTCGACCATGTGACTACGAGAGGTGACTGAGCGCTTATCCATATAGTTCTTTCATGATTTCCCTTTTTGGAACTTCGGAATTCTTGTGGTGATGAGTTCTTGATACTCCATGTCCCAGTATCTGAATCTCCTAAATAGAGCTTAGTTGCACTAGCTCCGATCATTTCGACATTTTGCATTTCGGCCTTTCGCGATTTTGCATGTCATGAATTCCTGTTGCGAGTTCGAGAGGTTAGGGAACCCCGTTCCTTTAACTTTGTATTTAGAAAAATCATGATCTGTCATCATGTATCCTATGGACCCAACGGTCCAGATCTTGTCATGAATTCGACACTTCACAGGCCTTCCTTGTGCCTGATTCGGGATTTCGGCGTTTCACATTTTGCTGCTTCGGGACTCTTGTGATGAAGAGTCTCGTCAATTGACTCTTCCAACTCCTGGTATCCAAAGCTCCAAAATGGAGTCGGATCAACGGTCCACACTCTAACTGATTCAATGGTCCAGATCTCTTTGTGATTTCACACATCGCGATTTCGACATTCTTGATGTTAGAGTTCTTGACAACTCCACCTCCCGGTCTGTGAAACTCTGAAATGGAATCATCTCAACTTTTTGTTTTTTCGCACTTCACAACTTCGGGATTCCTGTCGTGAGAGTCCTTGATATCTCCAACTCCCAGTATCCAAACCTCCGGTATGGAGTCTTTTACATTTCATGATTTCGCATTTCACGACTTTGGGACTCCTGTAGTAAGAGTTCTTGACATCCCCAACTCTCGGTATCTGAAATCCTGGTATGTGAAATTGTCTCCTACTTTCAGGATTTCGGCGTTTTTCCTTTCGCCGCTTTGGGACTCCTATCATGAGGGTCCTTGACATCTCCAAATATCGGTAGTCTAAACTCCGAAATGGAGTCTGATCAACGCTTCGATCTTGCCTTTCGATTGTTGTTATTCTTCCTTTCCTACCTGTCTGTTGATCTTCCTTTTCTTCCTGTTTGTCATCATTGTTGTCATTCTTTCCATCAATGAAAAGCATGCTCTTCTTGTAAACATGCCAACAATCTCCCCCTTTGGCATTGATGGCAACCTTGAATGGTTGCGCTCATCTGTTTGGACCTCCAACTTTAGCATTTGGTCCGGACCACTCCTTTTCTCCCCCTTTGACATCAATGTCAAAGAAAGCTCACTCCTCCTGAGTTGTTGTAGTATGTTTAGGAGGTATCAGATGATCAACCAATACAAACTCCCCCTAACAAGATGGAATTTCTTAGATGTGAGATGGGATGACACCCAGGTTCTGTCGGAGATATTCAAATGGTGTCTTGGCTAGGGGATTAGTAAAGATGTATGCAATTTGTTATGTGGTCGGAATGTAATGGACTTGAACAATCTGATTGGTGACCTTCTCTCTTAGAAAATGGTATTTTATGGGAATATGCTTGGTCTTGGAGTGGAGTACAGGATTCTTGGACACACCGATGGAACTAGTGTTATCACAATGGATTGGGATTGGTGCAATGTATTTTATCTCCAAGTCTGCAAGTGTTTGAATCATCCATAACACCTGAGTGCAATAGGTAGCAACAACAATGTACTCTACCTTTGTAGTTGATAAAGAAATGGAACCTTGCTTTTTACTCAACCATGCTACTAGAGAATCTCCTAAGAAGAACATACCTTCACTCGTGCTTTTCCTTTCATCCATACAGTTAGCCCAATCAACATTTGAGTAGGCTAATAATTGAAAATTCTAATTCTTAGGATACCATAGGTCATAGTTCATTGTTTCTTTCAAATATTTGAATATTCTTTTGACAGCTAGAAAATGACTCTGTTTAGGTGCTGACTGATATCTTCCAACCATTCCAATAGAATGCATTATATCTAGGCGAGATGTTGTGATGTACAATAGGTTGTCGATCATTGATCTATATGAAATTTGATCAACATCAGGTGAGTCATCATCCTTACTTAATTTGCATCCAGTAACCATAGCTGTGCCACAGGTTTAGAGTCTTCCATTTGAAACCTTTTCAACATTTCTCTTAGATATTTTTCTTGATAAATGAACATCCCTTCAGACCTCTGAGTAATTTGCAGACCAAGAAAAAATGACAGTTCACCTATCATAGACATTTCAAACTCAGACTCCATGGTAGAAGCAAACCATTGTACCAATGAATCCTTATTACATCCGAAGATGATGTCATCTACATATACCAATACGATGAGCAAATCATTATCTTCTGTTTTGATATATAGATTGTTGTCAATTGTTCCTCTCTTGAACCCTTTGTCTTTGAGATATGTATCCAGTCTGTGATACCAGGCTCGAGGGGCTTGTTTTAACCCACATAAATCTTTCTTTAGCTTGCATACTAAGTCAAGATTATCAGATATTTCAAAACCCTCTAGTTGTTCCATATAGACTTCTTCACTTAAATCTCAATTTAGAAAAGCTAACTTGACATCCATTTGATATACTTTAAACCTTTTATGACAAGCATAGGCAAGAAACATTCTGATAGCTTCTAATCTTGCTACAGGTGAAAATGCTTCATCAAAATCTAGTCCTTCTATCTGAGCATACCCTTTACAGACCAATCTTGCTTTGTTCTTAACAACTTGTCCCTACTCATTCAATTTATTCTTAAAGATCCATTTGGAGCCAATGACATTTTTACCTTCAGGTCTATGAACCATCTCCCACGTATTGTTTTTCTCAATCTGATCAAGTTTATCATTCATTGCTTTAACCCAATGGTCATCTTTGCTAGCTTCATTAAAATTATTGGGTTCCACCATGGATATGAAAGCTATATTTGATTGTTTAGTGTTTTTGATTAGCTTTCTCCTGGTTTTTACACCTTTTTCTTTTTCACCAATTATCTAACTTGCAGGATGATTCTTTTGAGTGATTCTGGAAGAGGAATTTGAAGTTGTCTGCTGATTTGAGTTTGTCTGAGTATCTGTGTCTTCATCTGATTCAGAGTCTTCATTTTCTTATTCTTGGACCTATTCATATTCATCTTTAGTTGTGTATTCTGTAGAAGACTCATTACTGTACACCTCTCTTGCTGGGATTCCCTCATCAACTTTTACGTCAATACAATCAACCATTTTATGCAGCCTCTTATTCTAGCATTTGTATCCTTTATTGTTTGTATCATACCCTAAGGAGATGCCTTCATCATCCTTGTCATCATATTTTCCAAGGTTCTCATCATTATTCTTTATGTAAAATTTACTCCCAAAGACTTTGAAGTGTTTAATTGAATGATCAGGGGATCAAATTTTGCTCAATTTTCAAAGTGCTCGGAATGCGACGAAAACAGTGCCATTGTGTCTGTCTCGTCTTCCTGATTCTAGTGGTATATTTACTTTCTCAAATGGAGTCCATATGGAGAAGATATCACGATCTGTCTTCCAAGCCAAACAGGAAAAAAAATTGGATGCTGACTGTACCTGTCCGTACAGTCCATATGGTGATGTGGCAGGGCCGTACCATCCATACAGTGATGTGGCAGGTGGGTGACATGGCACGTTTTCATTGGTTGATGTTGGCGAGTAGCATGTTGACATGTGTCCGTTATGGGCGAATAGTATGAGGACACATGGCCCAACCCGAGGGCGCCACGTGTCGCTCATTCTTTGGTCATTGTTTCATATGTAAAAATTGTATTGGGAGTCCACGGGGTTCGACCCCTGGACCTCCCATAGCAAAAATATTACAAAGATTCCGCTAACCAACTCTCCCGCCATTGTTCCTTGTTAGCTATGCCATAAAACATATATTTAAGTTTGAATGTTATGCCAAACGGAAAGGGGGGCGGGCCGAGGCATAGCCCCGACCCATGGACACATTGTTTAACATATGACCCACATATATATTGGCCCGACCATTGGCGCACGCGCGTTGTATTACATTGCATTGCATTGTATTGCAATGTATTGCAATACATTGCATTGTATATTATATAATCGTGTGTTAAATAATTGCCGCGGGGTTTGAAACCAAGACCCATGTGTTAAATGTTGGCACGCGGGAGTTGGTTGACACGGTTTCAAATGGTTTAACCACCCTTTTTCCAACGCGCGAGGTCGTATGGCCATATGCCCAGGTGCCGAGGTAGTTAGGGGCTGGAGGTGCCTTAATCGTCCTACGGTTTGCACCGTTGGTGCAGTTGCACCCGGTGCTGGGTTTTTATGCTTAAAAGAGCGTGTGAGCTAGGTTCACTCAAAGGGGAGTGCGAATTGTAGAACTAGAGACAACAAGCTTGGAGAAGGAGACTTCCAGGAGGCCTATCTTTCTCATTTTTCGACCGTTTCAGGTGCCGAAAGAGCCCAGACAGGGGTTTTGGGACGTTGGGAAGCCATTGGAGTATTCAGTTTGTCAGTTTGAGCATTGTAAGACATGTTTTTGAGCACCTTTTGAGCAATTAATAATAATGATCCATTGGAAGTTGGACCAGGAGATGTAGCCCATAAGAGGGGTGAACTCCTTTATCAATTGTTGTGCACATGTGTTTATGTTCAATGTTTATGCTACTATCTATATGTATTTTGAATAAGTAATCCTTAATTTATGTGTTGCAAATTGATCCTGTTTCTTTAAACACATAACATTTCACTTGCAATAATTATTCAAGTTTTTCAAGTCTTCTTCATTTTT
>JZKD02S1542766.1:323494-334885 GCA_000966675.3 Picea glauca | reverse complement strand
TGCTTTCAAGATTTCGTCATTTCTCCTTTTGCCACTTCGGGACTCCTATCATGAGGGTCCTTGACATCTCCAACTCTCGGTATCCGAAATCCCGGTAGCCGAAACTCCGAAATGGAGTCTGATCAATGATTTGATCTTTCCTTTCGATCATTGATGTTCTTCCTTGCCTGCTTGTCTGTTGATCTTCATTTTCTTCCTATTTTTCATCTTTGTTGTTGTTCTTGCCATCAATGAAAAGCACGCTCTTCTTGTAAACATGCCAACATTTTCTCCCTTTATGGGTTTCCTCGTGAATATTTGTCTCTGTGTATATCATATGTGTGATTGATGTTTTTTATTTTTGTTGTTCATGTCTTGCATAATATTGATGATCACTTGGAGAAGGTTAATAATATTTTAATAGGAATAATTGTTTAACCACAATAACAACTGATTCACCCCCCCCCCCCTCTTAGTTGTCTTAGTAATTTCAACAATTGGTATCAGAGAGGGTTCCTTCTATTTAAAGGTAGATCAGTAAGCTTAAACATGACAAGCCATGAAGGAAATTCAACTAATAAGCCTCCTATGTTTGATGGAACAAAATTTTCCTTCTGGAAGGTTAGAATGAGAACATACATCATGGCCTTAGGTGTTGATGTTTGGTATGTTGTAGAGACTGGATATACAAAACCTGGTGTGTTATCTTCAAAAGATGATAAGTTAGAATTTAGCTTCAATGCAAAGGCAATGAATGCTATCTTGAGTGGGCTTGCTGAAGCTAAATTTGTAAAGGTCATGCAACTTGAATCTTCCAAATAAATGTGGGATAAACTTATTAGCAGTTATGAAGGATATGATAAAGTAAAATATTCCAAACTTCAAACACATAGATTGAAATTTGAACAACTAAAGATGAATGAGGATGAAACACTTAGTAAATATTTTTTAAGATTTGAGGATCTTGTGAATTCCATGAAGGGTCTTGGTGAGAAGATTGAAGATGCATTTTTAGTTCAGAATATTTTAAGATCTCTGCCTAATAGATTTAATCCAAAAGTTTCTGCAATAGAAGAACTAAACGATCTTAAAAATTTGTCTATTGATCAACTCCTAGGAACTCTAACTACTTATGAAATAAATATTAGCAAAGATAAATCCACCACTAGATAAGCATCTTTTAAAGTAGACAAGAATACTGATTCAAAATTAGATGATATTGAAGCACAATTTGTGAGAATGTTAAAGAAAAGATTAGGAAAATACCAAGGCAAGTTGCCCTTCAAATGTTTTAAATGTGGAAAGATAGGTCACTTTGTATCTAAGTGTCCACACAAGAAGAAGGACCAGAACTCTGAAGGTGAAGAGAAGTACAAATCCAAGAGATTTGGTAAAAAGAAAAGTTTATGTGTAAACAATGCTGACTCTTCAGAAGACACAGATAGTGACTCTTCCCATGAAGATAAGGTTAATGAATTTATGATTTTGGCAAAAGAGGATTATGATAATAAAATAACAAGAAGTGATGTTAATGATGAAGATGATGTGGTTGATATGGAAGGTGAACTGATCAATGCTTTAGAAGAGTTTGACAGACTCAAAATTAAGAAGAGAAAACAAATACAGTTGTTGATGGAGTTTGAAAACAATGGTAAAAAACATGATGAATACTTTGCCTAGCTAAAAGTGGAGTTAGAAGAGGCAAAGAAAATAGAGGAAACTCTGAGACAATAGTTATCAGAAAACAAGGCAAGATGTGAAGCCTTGGAAGAAGAGGTAGTAAAAACCAGAAAAGAGATGGAGAAGTTTAAAGCATTGTATCTCCAAAATCTTCCAAGAATTAAAGCCTCATCATAACTAAATGAAATTATGAGAAAACAAATATCTCCTTTGTTGAATATTGGTTTAGGCTATGCAAGTGGTTCAAGAAGCAAATAGACAGAAAATGAAGAGCCAGTAAAGATGATCAAGTTCCAAGTCAACAAACAATCAGATCATGTGAGTATTATGCCACCAAAATCTAATAAAGACAAGATGATCCCCGATCAAAAGAAAATATATCATAATATGGAGCAACAAATTCCAGGAAGAAGGACATTCTTCAGGTACCAAAATTTCTTCCATGGTTACTGTTTTTACTGCTCTAATTTTGGTCATAAGATTGCAAATTGTCAAATTAAGTTTAGATACATGCAACTGAGGAGATCAAGAAATAAACAATCTTTGCAAAATAGAACTAAACAACCAATGAGTAGACAAAGTTGCACCAATCACTTTGACCTATTGAAAAATGAGATTGAATGCTATAAATTTCATAACTTCAGCCACAAAGTTGCAAACTACCATCTAAAGAATTACAAAGCAGATCCAAGGATAAAACCCTTATATAGAAATGCCAGCACATGGAAAAAGAAAGATAGTGAAAAATGTGGTCTAGTACTTTCATCTCGAAGACAAAAGAACCTCTGGTATATTGACAATGGATGTTCCAAACACATGACTGGAGACAAAACTAAGTTTATGTCTCTAAGTGAAAGAAAATCAAGAAATGCAACCTTTGGAAATGATGCACCAGGAAAAATCAAAGTTAAAGGAATGGTAAGTATAAGTAATGGGAAAGGGAAATTTCAAGATTTGTTGTTTGTAGATGGTCTGAAACATAATATTCTTAGTTTCATTCAATTTCGTGACAGAGGATGTAAAGTTGTTTTGACTTCTAAAGATTGTAAAATACAATCTGTGAGTTAAGGACAATTGATTGCAAAAGGCATAAGAACATAAAACAATGTCTATGTTTTGAAAGAAGAAAAATAAGAATGTCACTTAAGAAAGTATGGTGAAAGATGGTTATGGCATAGGAGACTTGGACACATAAATTTTGATCATCTAATCAAACTTAGAAACAATGGGGCAGTAAAAGATCTTCCAAAAATATCAAATCCATATGATCATGTATGCAAACCTTGCCAAATAGGAAAGCTCACTCGAACACAGTTGAAATATAAGAACTTTGCATCAACAGAGAAACCTATTCAGTTAGTACATATGGATTTATGTGGACCATCAAGGAAGGAAGGTATAGGAAAAGAAAATTACTTCATGTTGATTATTGATGATTATTCTAGACTTACATGGGTTTTCTTTCTGAAAGAAAAATCTGAAGCATTTGAAAAATTCAAAGTGTTTAAGGCTCTGACTGAGAATCATATAGGAAAAAGATTGAAGGTAGTAAGGTCTGATAGAGGAGGAGAGTTTATTTCAAGGGAATTCAAAGATTTTTGGGATAAACATGGGATCAAAAGAGAGTATACTATTCCAAGGACTCCACAACAAAATGGAGATGTTGAGAGACAGAATAGATCAACTCAGCAGATGGAAATATCAATGATGAATGAAAGGAATATTGCCCAAACATATTGGGTAGAAGAAATTCATACATCTGTACATATTCTTAACAAAGCTCATCTCAAGCCACAACGTGATAAGACTCCTTATGAACTATGGTTTGGAGGACCTCCTTCAATCAAGAATTTTAAAGTATTTGGGAGTAAGTGTTATATCAAGAACAATGATGAAAATCTCGGCAAATATGATGACAGGGATGATGAAGGTATATTCTTAGGGTATGCTACAAACATTAAAGGATACACATGATATAATAAGAGGCTACATAAATTGGTTGATTGTATTGACATAAAAGTCGATGAAGAAATCCAGGTACAATATGTAAGCAGTGTTGAATCAACAACAAAGGATATAGTTGAAGTTGAACATGAACAGGTCCAAGAATCAGAAAAATAAGACTATGAGTCAGATGAAGATACAAATACTCAGGAAGACTCAAATCAGCAGACAACATCAAATACCCCCTCCAGAATTACTCAAAAGAATCATCCTATAAGTCAGATAATTGGTGAGTAAGACAAAGGTGTACAAACCAGGAGAAGGATAATCAAAGACACTGATCAATCACATATAGCCTTCGTATTCATGGTGGAACCTAAGAACTTTAATGAATCTAGTAAAGATGTAAATTGGTTAAAATCAAAGAATGAGGAACTGGATCAAATTGAGAAGAACAATACTTGGGAGCTTATTCCTAGACCTACAGATAAGAATGTAATTGGCACCAAATGGGTGTTTAAGAATAAAATGAATGAAAAAGGACAAAATGTTAGGAATAAATCCATATTGGTCTGTAAGGGGTATGCACAAGTTCAAGGACAAGATTTTGATGAAACCTTTGCACCAATGGCAAGATTAGAAGCCATTAGAATATTTCTTGCCTATGCATGTCATAAGAACTTTTAATTATATCAGATGGATGTTAAGTAAACATTTCTTAATGGATATCTAGAAGAAGATGTATATGTGGAGAAACTTGAAGGATTTTCATAGACAGATAATCCTGACTATGTCTGTAATTTGAAAAAGTCATTATATGGACTGAAACAGGCACCACGAGCCCAGTATTATAGTCTGGACAAATTTCTATAGGACAAAGGGTTCAAGAAATGTATTGTTGACAGTAATCTATACATTAAGTCTAAATGTGATGATTTATTAGTTGTTTTGGTTTATGTAGATGACATTATTTTTGGATGTACCAATGACCCTTCAGTTCGGTGGTTTGATAATTCTTTGAAAACTAATTTTGGGATGTCCTTGATAGGAGAAATGCCATATTTTATTGGTTTACAAATCAATCAGAGTTCTATAGGGCTAGCTATATCTCAAGAAAATTATTTGAAAGAGATGTTGAAGAAGTTTCAGATGGAATATTCCTCTCCTGTTATTACACCTATGGTGGTTGGTTGCAAGCTCAATAAAATTGATATTTCACTGATGTTGATCAAAGAAAATATCGATCAATGATAGGAAGTCTTATGTACATCACATCATCCCATTCTGATATAATGCAAGATGTTGGAATGGTAGGTCGTTATCAGTTTGTGCCTAAAAAAAGTCATTTAGAAGCTGTCAAAAGGATATTGAAATATTTAAAGGGTACAATGACTTATGGTCTATGGTATCCTAGAAATCAAAATTTTCAATTAACTTCATATTCAGATGTTGATTGGGAAAACTATTTGGATGAGAGAAAGAGCACTAGTGGAGGTACATTCTTTTTAGATGATTCATTAGTAGCATGGCTTAGTAAGAAGTAGGGATTTATTTCATTATCAACTACAAAGGCAGAGTACATTTCCGTTGCTACTTGCTGCACTAATATCTTATGGATGATACAAACTCATGAAGATTTGAAGGTAACTTATACTGATCCCATTCCCTTTCATTGTGATAACACCAGTGCCATTAGTGTCTTGAAGAATCTTGTTCTCCATTCAAAGACTACACATATACCAATAAAGTATCATTTTCTCGAAGAGAAGGTTACAAATAGAGTTGTTCAACTGAATTATATTCCTTCCACATAACATATAGTTGATATCTTCACTAAAGATCTTGCAAAATATCAATTTGAGTATCTACGCCATAATTTGGGCATGACCTCGTTATCAAGTTAAAATAGTCTATCTGATAAGGGGGAGAGTGTGCATTGTATCTCTGTTCAGGGGGAGAACATAGTCACTCTCAATTTTCTTTGACATTGATGTCAAAGGGGGAGAAAAGGTGTGGTCTGGATGCTACAGTTGGAGGTCTAAGAAGAATAGTGAAACCTTTCATGGCTGCGATCAATGCCAAAGGGGGATATTGTTGGCATGTTTTACAGAAAGAGTGTGCTTGTCATTAATGGAAAGAACATCAGTGACAATGCAAAAAAAAGAAAATCATAAGCTCATGAGGAGAAGTGAATAGTATGCAGAGATAAAATCTCAGAAGAAAAAGTGCAGTAAAGAAATGTGATTAGGATCAACATCTTCACAAGACAAACCAAAACGATTGAGAATTCGATCACCCGAATATCCGTCAGTCGTTGGATCAAGTTAAGTGAAGGATAGGATAAATGGGCACAAGGTTTGAGAATTTAATTATCCAAATCTCCATCAGCTATCAAATTGAATTAATGGAAGGATAGGATAAGTGGGGCAAAACTATTGAGAATTCGATCACCTGAATATCCGTCAGCCATCGAATCAAGTTAAGTGAAGGATAGGATAAACGAGGCACAAGGTTTGATAGTTTGATTATCCAAATCTCCGTCAGCCGTCAGATCGAATTAAGTGGAAGGATAGGATAATAAAATATGGAGAGTCATTGGATTTAATCCAAGGCAAAGCTGCATCGTAGACAGATCAAGCCGTTGATATAATATCTTGATCAAACGAACATCATTTGTTTTTGGTCTAAAGTTATGAGGAGGTTACGCTACGGAGAAATCACTTCAATATTTTCCAGTTGATATTTCAAATACCCGAAGCCTGGAGAGCCAAAATACATTCTCGACCACTGGATCATCCAAAGTATATATTAGTCATCAGATCATCCGAAGAAGACATCAAGCATTAGATCGTCTGAAGTGAATCTGGGCTGTCTGATCCAGAGAGTCAGTTTGATTTTCGAAATTAGAAAAGCTTGAATACCCTCAAAGATGAAATAAATAATCGATCGTCGGATGATCCGAAGGAGATATCGACCATTGATCGAGAAAGGGGCTACAAAACTGTTGATCAGGTTGAAAGTTCAAATTCCTGAAGTAGAGGCAGACTCATCAATTGAGAAGGATAGGTATCTGTAGATCATCGAATCTATAAGATTGGCGTACGAAGAAAATAAGGGTTTGAGATTTGAAACTCCTAGAACTCGAATCACGAATTAAATCATAGGCATTGATTTAGGAAGGCTAGATCTTGTCCATAGACTTGAGAGGATAGATCTGAACCATCCATTTAGGAGCATCGTCAAGATCGTGATATCGAAGGTACCATCACATTGCGGGGATTGAAGGTGTGTGAACTTTAAAAATATAAGGGCGAGCCACAATTGAAACCATGGTTTTTGAGAAAGGACACGTGGATGCTCGAGGTAAATTGTGGGGTGAAACACAGTTTGATGTCAAACCACCTTTGGCCGCACCTGCATTCGCATGGTCACATGATATCATCGCCTAGGGTCACATTAGCGGAAGATAGGGGAAGGAGCTAGCGCTACTAGGATCCACATCAGAGGATACGCTTTGAAAATTCATAAGGGCCTCTGTGTGTATAATCCAATGATGTTGATCAAACAAAATATGATAGAAGGGTTGTTGTTTCACTTCATGATTTCTTGATCAGTGACGATTCAGTTACACTAACTGAATCATTGTTCCTGATCAGTTGAATCACTGTTCTTGAGCGTTGGAATCACGATTCCTGAGTGTTTTTGAGATTCCCGACTTGAGCATTGGAGACGTGGAGTGTAACAGATAATGAGAGTAGGAATAAAAGAAAAATGTTGTGACAGAGAGAGTTTGTTGTTTCTCGGTAAAATAATTTGAACTGTATGTGATCAAGAAGATAGAAGAAACATAGCCGAAAATATGAATAGATGAAGAACATAAGCAGGACAGAGCATAAATGGTGAAAACAAAAGAATGTACGAGAACCTAAGAGCCTGAGTAGAAAAGAGGAATATAAGATGGAGACAGACAACAAGTGGAGCCAAGCATGTGTTGGACAACTGAGAGGGGGGGTGAATCAGTTGTTACCGTGCTTAAACAATTATGCTTCTTTTAAACTATTTACAAGGCACTCAATGTTGATCACAATAATGCAGGGAAATGAACAATGGCACATTCAACATCAGTCACATATATTAGAAACACAAAGACAGATATTTCCCAAGGAAACCCATACAAGGTAAAAACCTCTTCTTCTTTATATGATAAGTATTATTTACATTCTTTAAATTATCATACATTTGAGCACCAACTCATTGTGAGGCTACAACCTCTGTTTTGCAAGATGCAACTTGCTGAGAGAACCAACTCTCTGTTTTTCTTTAGCACCCACTAGAAGGAAGAACCAACTCCCTGGTTTCTCTAGCACCAACTAGAAGGAAGCACCAACTCCCTGGTTTCTCTAGCACCAACTAGAAGGAAGCAACAACTCCCTAGTTTCTCTAGCACCAACTAGAAGGAAGCACCAACTCCCTGTGTTCAAGCCCCCACTTGAATATCTAAGGACACCAGTCCTCCCTAGCACCTTCCAACCACCCTGGATTATGAATATGAAATACTGAAACCTATTACAGTGATATAGTGTTCAATAACAGCTTACCATTCTCATCACTGTTCTGCAATATTTTTGCTACTCAGACTTCCTCACTGTCTTCTAGCATGCATCCGTTGCCCATTCTATTCTTCTACTTTTTATGCTCTATGCACCATGTCCATTCACTCCACAGTTCTTCTTCTGTTATTTTCAATTGCTGAACTCTAATCCTTCTTCATGCATGAATCACCTTCAACAACAACATCCATAGCAACTCCAACAACAACAACAACCCCATCTCTTCTATGTAATAAGTATTTATATATTTTTTGTGCACCTTGTGCATGAAATGCATGCAATACCTCTGCATACTCATACCGCGTCGATATCCTCGACAACTCGAGTGCTCTGTCTGATCATCATCGTGACTCGTCAGCTTCTTTGGCCATTTTTCCACTCGTTCAGCATCATTGTATGTTATGCTGAGATTCCTCATCCTCTCTGATAGTTGAGACTCTTCATCTTCTCTATGACAGGCGAGCTCACCTTATATGTTCTAGTTACAGGCTTCAATGCTCATCCAGTTGTCAATCGCCTCCACAAGCATCTTCATCCCTCTTGAATATTCCCAGAGACTCTTCATCTCCTCTGTCAATCACCCCGAAGTGTCTTCGAGTCCTCTGGCAAAAACCATCAGTGGTTTTTGGCAGTTACACTGTCACGTGCAATAGTATCCCTCTGATCTCGTTCAGTTTCATCTAGTCCATTGGATTGCAATGAAATTTCACCTTTTCAATATTTCAGCATTCATACCAGATGTGATCCACGAAATTCCAATGGTTAGCTTATCTGTACTAGGTCCTTCCTCCACGTGACCATAGGTGGTGACCACTGTCTGCGCTAAAAGGCGCTGCGAAATCATGATCTTCATCGACCCTGATCGACGGTCCATGATCTCAATGAATCAATGGTCCAGATATTTTCACGATCTCGCATCTCATGGTTCCTTAGATGTGGGTTCTTGTCACTCCAAGTCGTGATAGGCAAAGCTCCGAGATGGAGCTCAGATCAACGATCCTCATTCTTGGTGATCTAACGGTCCTGATCTTTTCATGATCTCGCATCTCACTGATCCTTAGATAGAGATTCTTGTCACTCTAAGTCGCGATAGGTGAAGCTCTGAGATGGAGCTCATATCAACGGTCCTCGTTCTTGGTGATCTGACGGTCCTGATCTTTTCATGATCTCACATCTCGCTAATCCTTAGATGGAGATTCTAGTCACTCCAAGTCGCGATAGGAAAATCTCCGAGATGGAGCTCAGATCAATGGTCCTCTTTCTTGGTGATCTAACGGTCCTGATCTTTTCATGATCTCGCATCTCGCTGATCCTTAGATGGATATTCTCGTCACTCTAAGTTGCGATAGGAAAATCTCTGAGATGGAGCTCAGATCAATGGTCCTCGTTCTTGTTGATATGACGGTCCTAATCTTTTCATGATATCGCATCTCGCTGATCCTTAGATGGAGATTCTCGTCACTCCAAGTCACGATAGGTGAAGCTCTGAGATGGAGTCTTTGTGGTGCTCTGATATTTCGCCATGCGTCCTCTTGATCAACGGTCCACGACTATCCCCGATGGATGGTCAAGATTCCTTCACAGATTTGGAGAGTTGGATGACTCTTGGACTTATCTACCTTGCAACTTCACCATATATAACGACTATTGAGCCTTCATAGATACCCCAGATCCTACAGCCTAGATCTTCTCGTGATTTCGCCACTTCGTGATTTCGCCGCTTCGTGATTTTGTCCACCTTCGTGATTTCGCCACTTTGCCATGTAATGAACGTGCAGGTCCTCCCTGATCCAACGATGGATGTAACCGATGCTTAGATCAGATGCCCGAGATCTATTCTCGTCTACTGTGTGCTAGTCCTCTCTGAATTCATATCTGACGGTCATCGAAGATTCTGAATAAGATCCAACGTTCACTATTGCTCCTCCTCTTCCATTATCATTGTTCTTTCCATCAATGACAAGCTTACTGTCAACTGTAACCCTTCCAACAATCTCTCCCTTTGGCATTGATGGAAACCCTGAACGATTGTGCTGATCTGTTTGGACCTCCAACTATAACATCCAATCTGTGTTTGGACCTCCAACTGTAGCATCCGATCCGGAGCATTCCTTTTCTCCCCCTTTGACATCAATGTCAAAGAAAACACACTCCCCCTGAGATGTTGCATTAATTTTATGAGGTATCATATATGCACTCAATACAAGACTCCCCCTGACAAGATGGACTTTCTTACATGTGAGACGGGATAACACCCAACTTTTGTCTGAGATATTCAAATGGTGTCTTGGGTAGAGGTTTAGTAAAAATGTCTGTAATTTGTTCTGTGGTTGGAATGTAATGGACCCGAACAATCTGATTGGAGACCTGCTCTCTCAGAAAATGATATTTTATGGAATATGCTTGGTCTTGGAGTGGAAGACAGGATTTTTAGACACACTGATGGCACTAGTGTTATCACAATGAATTGGGATTGGTGCAGTGTATTTTACCTCCAAGTCTGCAAGTGTCTGATTCATCCATAATACCTGAGTGCAATAGGTAGCAACAAAAATGTATTCTGCCTCTGTGGTAGATAAAGAAATGGAACCTTTCTTTTTACTAAGCCAGGCTACTAAGGAGTCACCCAGAAAGAATGCTCCTCCACTGGTGCTTTTTCTCTCATCAACACAATTTGCCCAATCTGCATCTGAATAAGCAGTCAGCTGAAGATTTTGATTTCTGGGATACCACAGACCATAAGTCATTGTTTCTTTCAAATACCTGAATATCCTTTTGACAACTTGCAAATGAATCTGTTTAGGTGTATCCTGATATCTTCCTACCATTCCTACAACATGCATTATGTCTGGGCGAGATGTTGTGATGTAGACGAGGCTTCCTATCATTGATCGATATGAGCTTTGATCAACATTAGGTGAATCATCATCCTTGCTTAATTTACATCCAGTTACCATAGGTGTACCCACAGGTTTGAAATCTTCCATTTGAAACCTTTTCAACATTTCTCTTAGATATTTTTCTTGAGAAATGAACATCCCTTCGTGGCTCTGAGTAATTTGTAGACCAAGAAAAAATGACAGTTCTCCTATCATAGACATTTCAAATTCAGACTCCATGGCAGAACCAAACCATTGTACCAATGAATCCTTATTACATCCAAAGATGATGTCATCTA
>JZKD02S1542766.1:307928-319533 GCA_000966675.3 Picea glauca | reverse complement strand
GTTGGTTTCAATATTTCTTCCATATCAACACAAACTTCTATATTTTCTAGCTTATCAAAACCCTCAACCTGTTCATGCTCATAAGGGGTCTGTTTATTCATCAATCTTCTCTTGGATATGATTTGGTGTGGATCATATCTTTTTCCCTGTAATTGTGCAAAACCAAACTCGAGCTTTGTTTGAACTTGATACAAGCATGATATGGTTTTGATAATGAACTGGCCAATGATAAAACAGAACTTGAGGTTGGAGTCTTTGTGCAACTTTAGGAAATGATCTCTCTCAGATATAATTCTTCGCAAGATGAATTCAAGGGAAAATATTATAGGGGTTAGAAAAATAGGCAATAGGTAAGGGGATTCATGGAAACCTTAAACCCAAATTAATGTTGAGTGCATGAATAGTACCCAATCCCCCATTCTGTTCTCTGGATTTGGCTGTAGATAGCTCCTCATGTCATCCAAAACTCTAGGTAGGTTGGTATTGAAAATCAAACTATAAACTCTGGACATGACTTTGTTGATGAAGATAAGTAATGTAATTCTTTTACACTTAGTTGACACAAATGTTGCTTCAGGAAATTCCCTCTTGTTGGTTTCCAGGAAAATTCTCAATAGATATGTTAGTATCTAAAATGTCTTAGAGAACACAAATTCACTAGCTATTTATGGATATTATCAGCTAGGAACTGGTCAAAACTGATACAGACTAACAAACCAAACTCTGACTTAAAAAATGCCAAAATGAAACTGAGCATGACTTCAACCACATATTTTTCATTGTCTAGAACTAAAACTTGACTCAATAGGGAGAAGACCCATTGGACTTCTATAACCATTATATTCACATTCATCGACAAAGACATAACCACTAAAATATGTTCAGGCCTGATAATCATCTATAAAAACAGGTCTCGGACTTTTGATGGACATTCTCTATATACCCTAATCATTTTTTCTTCATTGAATGGTTTAGAAATTGTGGAAAAAGACTCTGGTATACCGAGGGACTCTCGAATTGAAATAATCTATACCCTACACATGACCTCGGACCCTCGTTTATTCACAACGACTCTTTATTCATGTGAATATTATTCGGCGCACCAACCTATAAATTCAGGAAACGAGAAAGAAATTTCGATATCATAAGGGAGTATGGTGGCTTGGACTAATTCAAGGAATGGTATACATATTCCTACTTTATTAGACAAGTTTCTCCTGGACACAGAGATAGGAGAAATAATTGTTTCGGTATAAAAAAATATCTGAATCTCGATCAATTAGGGCTTCTTTATTTTCCATAGGATCTTGTTCTGTTACTGAGGTTATGATGGGATCCATGGTTTTGATAAAAAAAAATACATGGAAATGAGTGGAAATGGCATGTAGTTGGTGTACTGTTGAGATGCAGTTAAAATATGGTGGTCACGCCAAGGTTTTAACAGTCCAACATTTCAAAATAAGTTAAAATAAATGACACACCACCCTTTTACACTTTTCCTCTTTTCTGAGGGATGAGAAAGTGGTTTGAGGCAATCCACTTTTCATCCCAAAATGCACTTGGTCATGCCATGTAACCCAAAACGAAAACCATGGTTTAAATTTCAGCTAGCTTTCCAAAATTAAACCTCGTGCAACTTCTCCCCTCGAAATCATTCTTGGTCGTTGATCTTGAGAACTCATGATCTGCGATGCATCAGGCTTGATCAACTTTGCGCTCCTGCCAGATTTATCCTCTCCCTCCCATATTTATCCCCTTTCCTAGTTTATTAGGTTTCCAAACCAATTTAGCATTCTGCTAGATTCTGAAATCTTGATTTCACACAAAACATTTAATGGTGACTAACTGTCTTCATCAAACGTATGGATGAGGTAGGATATTTATCTTGTCTTGTTATCATTTGTATTTATATAACATACCTGGAAGTAGTGTCGATTTATTCAGTCATTTCCATCTTTTGTGGTTTACCCCTTTCCATAGAGTAATTTTCCTCATAACAAAATTGGCAACCATACCAGGGATTGAATCTTCTATTTCGGGGTTTGAAGTGTTTTTCTCCTTAGATTGCTCTCGGTTAGTTTGAGTTTCCCTGTCGTCTTATTTCTTGAAAACCTATTTTCATTTTGAATCTGATTTTTTAGGCCTTATCCTTAACTTGACAATGTTTCAATACACATACGTGGTTTTCCTTGACAGACACATACATACACGAGCTCTCATTCTATATGGCGTGTACATACATGGTTTTTTCCTAAAAATTTGTATACATCAATATTTTCTACCTGATTTTTGATTTTGGTGTTTGTTGGGTGAGTTTTGATGGTTGTTGAGTCTTCTAGGGTCTCTATCATAACAATTGAGTGTCTGCAGAGTGATAAGAAAACTTTCTTTGGTTGAAATTTTGGGCAGTTTTTATTTCTCATCATATTTTTCATTGGTTGTATTTGCATATTGGGATGGGTGTTTCCTTCTTGATATCCTTCTTGGTTTGTCTCTTTCTTCTTACCATAGGGTCTATATATCAAGTTGAGGTTCATTCCTTGCATTTTCATTTCTTTATACTAAAAATACAAAAATATACATTTTGCATTATAGAATTTGATCTTTTGGGTTCTTATTATTGATCTTGATACATGTATGTAAATATTGCATATTATTTAAAATTGCAGAGTTGAATTGAGAGTTGCATTTTGAAAAGCTTATAATTTGTTGAGAATTGAAGTTAGGACTTTGCATTATATTCATATTCATTTATTTTATTTGCTGAGTCATAACATCATCAGTTTCACGACCACATATTTAGAGTAAAGAAAGCCACTAAAAGTAACATTGATAAATTTAAAATTGATTAGAAACATTTTTACTTTTCAGGGTACACAAACTAGCTTAAAATATAGATCCTTGGAATTAGATTTTGTGAGTAAACTTATCTAAGGATATTAAACTCAACATATGTGTATGACCAAGGGAGTGGTGAAATCCATTGTATAATTGGTGACATCGGGTGGCTTATCTCACACCGAAGCTAAGCACAAGGTCCCGCGAAGTTGGTTGCAGATATATCCCTCTAATACCTTTTTGCGTCAAATATATTTCTAGGGATCTATTAATTTCTGGGGGTATTTCTAGTACCTTTACCTCTGTGAGAGGCAATGCTTTCAAGATTTCATGCTTTGTTACCCTACCCATATAGTGTACATGACTTACGACTGTTCACCTACAAATTGGTTATATTGTGGTGGATTTAGTTTCTCGACATAAGTAACCACATAGTTTTCTTGCAGGGGTTATTCTGTGGGTACCCTGGGTCAGATAAGGATGGAACATCACACAACCTTTATGAAGGATTACCTATCCGGGGGGATATGACCGAATATGTTATTAATCCCATGAGGTGTCTTATAAGTGATTATGACACCTCTGATATTTTGAAGGGAGTCTCATGCCCCTCTTGGGCGAGGCATACCTACTTTAGTGAGGGAGACCCCTTTTCATCCACTATATCATGTTTGTGTACATTGGCATGTTTTCTTTACTTTGGTGTTATCTCTGATTATTAGTTGGCCTTAGGATTTTGTATCGTGTTGTGATTTTTCATTCCTATGGTTAATGGATCCCCTATGACTCCCATAGTGAGCGCTACCTAGCCCATGGTCTTTGCTCATTCTATGGAGACGAATCCTTTTGTATTTCTATGTGGTATGTCGAATCATGATACACAGTCAATACCTTGGGCCTCTAATCATTTTTCTCCTGGAATTCCATACATGTCTTCACACTTTCCACCTTTTGTATCGTCGCCTTATGTGAATCCTAGTTTTGGGCCTAGAGGCATGATGCCTCCTTTTTCTCCCTTTTTTTTGGTGGGAGTCATATCCCTCAACCAACTCTTATGGTAGGAGTTTGGAATCTTCCTTCCCATGGATCGAATCCTAGATTCATTTTTTCAAGAGAAATTTCCCAAATGGGTGATCACTCTACTTATTACATCCTGTCCATATATGCTTCTTCCACTATGTTAGTTCCTAGGAAATTTTTTTACATGGCAGTCCTCCATCTTTCCTCTGGTGTTTCATCTTGGGGGAGTTAGTTTTATAGTATGGGAAACCCCCTTCATGAAATTCCTTTCTCTAGGGGAAATATATATCCTCACATTAGTAACCCTCGTTATGTTTCTTTCTCTTCACAAGGAACTTCCTCAATGATGATTCCCTTACACCCCTTCATGAATCAGTTTGGAGGAGGATACTATCTTATCAGATAGGGCCATGGTGTAGACCAGAATCCTCCCTGGTCTCCAATTTCCCAAAACCAATCTTCCTCATAACCATGGTCTTACATTCCACAACCAACCATCACAAGTCCAGTGATTGCAAGTCATACTGACATTATATAACCAGCCTCTGTTAGTCTTGTTGGATATTGGTCAACAACCCCTACAAGTCATGTTGGGGGAACAACTCTAGTCATTTCTAGTCACACTGTACACACATCACCAACCTCTGCTAGTCATGTTGGGGATTCATCATCAACCTCTTCCAGTCATGTTGGACATCCATCACCAACCTATGCAAATCATGTTGGAGATGAGCTACTAGCATATTCAAGTCATGCTGAGAGCATGTCACCATCCACTGTAAGTCATGTTGGGGGCATTCATACGATTAAGAATCCTCGACATATAGGACGTAATCCCAAGTTCATTTGTAGGATTTGAAAAGGGAATCACCTTACTTGTTTGTGCCTTGATACTACTGTGGTACAATAATCACATTGCTTTTCTGATATCCCTTGGGTTTATGAATCACCTATGGTTTCCCAACATCCTAATCCTTCTTTGATTGATATAACAGTCATATCGATGCAATATTTGGCCAGCACCAATCCTATTTTGAAGGGTGATGTGTCTTTCGACGATGTCATTATAATTTTTCGTCCTGCACCTTCTGAACAAGGGAGCATTTCACTCTCTATGATTATTCTCCCCCCAAGTCCTAAGGAGGCTTTCTTTGACTAAAATGATCTTTTGGAGCCTCAACTTCCTTCTTCTACACCCTTCCAGATAAGGTGAATTATTTGATGTATTATAGAAAACTCAACCTCTGCAAGTATTTTCTCCTCCTCAACCTGGAAATCTTTGGTTTTTCTTGAGCTTGTGTTAGATGTCTGTAAATTGATGAATTTCCATAGAAGTCCTACACGGGAGCCCTAACCTCCCCCATGATATGATGCTTATAACAACATCAGTGAGTCTTAGTTAATATATTTTCTGACTCTATTAAAAAGAGAAAATATTTTCGAGTGAACTTGTCTCTTTCACACTCGTTAATTGGATTTGAAAGGATGTCTATTTGGTGTAAGTTTAACCCTTTTTTAGACCAAGTAGACTAATTTTGAAAAATGAATACTCTAGTCACTAGTGTCTAGAAGAGTTCTCCTGGGTATTGTTTTATACTTTTTCAAGCCTAGGGGACAAAATTTTTGAAAAATTACATTCTTTAGTATTAAGTTGTAATTTCACTCCATTATATTGCTTGTAGTGTTGAGTCTATTGTTGGTTCCCTCTTTCTCACTATAAGCCTACTACCTCAGTAGTTTGCATCATCAGCCAAGAAGAGCCTTGTTTATATCCTTTGCAACTTGACATCTTGTACCCCAAGAGGAAACATGCCATTGAGTGTCCATATCCTACATGCACCTCCTTGCATTGAGCATAGGTATGTTCTACTGTTGGAACCAGTTGCTTAATCGTGAAACTTGTTTCCTCTCTTGTATCATAACATTCATTTGCCTATGAAAGAACAAAAGAAGATGGGTGGGAAAATAATATTATCTCATGTTGAGTCCATTTGTCATACAAATTTTGGGTTTAGCATGAACTTAGGAAGTTGAGCTCGTTACTTAGAGTTTAATCCTCCGACAAGTTACTCTTCTAGTCCCTATGGAGATTTTTATTGGTGCCTCATACATCAAAAAGTTTCATTATCAAGTCTATGCTGTCAGATTCCTCCATATGTCGCATGCTCTTGTTCAAATGATTTCTATAAGCCTGTTTCATCCATACCCTCAGTTTTTCTTAGAGTTACATGAAGTTGTAGTCCTACCATACACCATGGTCCTACTTTAATTATGGGTAGGTAACCTTGAACCCAACAGTCGACATATCCTCATTGGTCGTTGACTAGGTGGTTTCCCTTGTGTTCAAAGGTAAGAAATCTATTTACACATTGGGATTCATGCAGTTTCTTGGATGCCATTAGCATTATTGGTGGTTGCCTCGCCTATGTCATAAGTTTTCCTTATTGGTTGTTATTCAGAGGGTATCTTTCATGCACTACTTGCATATGTTGCATGCGAGAGATGCATAGGTTCTTTGGTTCATGAACATCATCTTCATCTGAGTTCCTCCAAATCATCAAGTTATTGTTTTTTATGTTGTTTTGAATGATGAGAGATGCCTTAATTTTCTCCTTTCAGTAGGTCTCCTTCCATCGAATTCAAATCATCTATTCCAGAAACGAGGCCTAGAGTCCTATGAGCACCTAGAGGCTTGCATTCACTAGTGGCAGGTTCTCTCACCATCGAGATTTGGGAATACATCAATGTCTCTTGATTGATGGATTCTTCAAGTGTTTGACCTCAACACCTTATTCTCACTTGTAAGAATGTGCTCGATGCCTTGATACCTACTTTCATTATTGGCAGGTTGTCTTGTTTTTGTTAACGGTATACCTTAATGATCGATAATCAAAGGAATTCTCATTATGTTCGACCTCAACTCCTCTATTCACATGATGTAGAATTGCACCTTTGGAAGATCGTGTAGAATACTTGAAGACATCGGTTTATAGTTACATCTTTCCTGAGTTGTTGTTATCATTCATTGGACCGGTATCGATATGACTTTAGTGATCATGGGAGATCATATTGTACTCCATTGTATACAGATATCTTGAGATTGATTTTGAGACTGATTTTCACTCAGCCTTATTCGTGACTATGATAGCCAATGGCATGTATCTACTTTATATTTCCTATTCATGTCCATGAACAACTGTTTGGTATATTCCCACATGGATCTGCGGTGTAATTCAAATTGGAAGACATGTGTACAAATTCATTATGGATTGTAATATTCTTATGAGAAACTAGTTCATCCATCTAGGTCTCCATTACTCCACTTCTGGGAATTATAAGGTATTTCAGCCATCACAAATACTCCATTGACCTCAGACATTCGGGGGAATATGTTATAGCAAGATTTGCCTCACCCGATGCAACTTTATCAAAAGGAATTTTCCATTTCCCTATGCATATTTGAAGTCCCTTTTTTCAATTCCCAGAGATAAAAATAATATTTTTCCACATATATGCGCCCTAACAACTATGCATCATGCGTTTACGCGGGTTGCACCATTAAAGCCCATGTACATAGGGTTTTGTTCCCAAAATTAAAAAATGGTGTCGGGTTTCCATCTCACATCATGAGATCCATGATCCTTGACCTTCCATATACTTTAAATGTTATGAATCGACCCTTAAGTGCCATTTGAAGGCTATAAATGGGTGATATCGAAGTTGTGGAAGAGGAGAATAATTCAACTATTGAGAGAAAAGTTACACTGGAGAAATTATTCACTTCATATTGAGTCTACATCCCTTTGTCCTTTAAAGTATGAACACATTATTCATCCCCCAAGCTCTTCCCTCTTTGATGGAGAACCTCATTGTCTCTCTTATATGAGCTTGCCTTTGGTGGAGGCCCAGCTAGAAGGGACTTAGTTTCTAAGTTCCGAGACATTCTGATACAAAATTTTGTCATTCATACGCTTCTTTTGTTCATATTCTAATAAAAATACTCTTTCCTCATCCAATTGATGTCTTTCAAATATTTGAATTATTATTCCATGGGCGTATTTGTTATGAATATTAATGGATTATGCTATTGTATGTGCTAAGTTTATATTTTATCACCA
This sequence comes from Picea glauca, assembly GCA_000966675.3. NCBI lineage: Eukaryota > Viridiplantae > Streptophyta > Pinopsida > Pinales > Pinaceae > Picea > Picea glauca. The sequence continues at coordinate 311,557 of JZKD02S1542766.1, read as the reverse complement.
TATGCTTGCATATCTTGGTTGTTGAGGAAAAGTTGCAGGTATAAATCTTTGGGTCACGTGCTCAATGATGGTCTTCATCGAACATACAAACGAGGTAGGATATTTATCTTGTCTTGTTAGCATTTACATTTATATAGCATACTTGGGATTAGAGTCGATTTCTGCAGTCATTTTTGTTTGTTGTGGTTTACCCCCTCCCATAGAGTGGTTTTCCTTGTAACAACTATGATGATCAATTTTAATTTGGAAGCGTTTCCCAAAGATATAAGGATGTCAGAGATCCACAACATGCAAAATAGCCAAAATTTCCTTTTCATGGGGTGATTGTCCCAAATGTCACTCTGAAAATTGTTTTCTAGTGAATTCCAAAGGTTAACCATCTTGCAAGAGGACTGCCCCATTGCCTTTCCCTCACACATCACATTCCAGGACAAAATTCTTAGTGAATTTAGGTTGTGCTAGGATAGGAGTAATACACTTAACCTCTTTCAAGGCTTGGAAGTACTGATCATCCACTAGAGTCCAAAAGAAACCATTCCTTTCAAGGAGAGAAGTGAGAGGAGCTACAATTTTTCCATAATGTTGAACAAACTTGTGATAATAGTTTGTTAATCCCAAGAACCCACACAAAATTTAAACAATTTTATGGCAAGGCCAATCCTTCATAGCTTCAATTTTATTAGGATCCACCTGTACACCATCGTTGCCTACAATATGGCCTAGATACTCAAGTTTAGAGGTGCCAAAAGAACATATAGATTGTTTGAAAAAACATTTGGTGCTTATACAATAGATGGAGAACTTCATCCACAAGTGTGAGATGGCTAGGGAAATATTAACTATAGAGGATAATATCATCAAATAAAAATAAGACAAAATGATGGAGGAAACGACGAAATACATGATTAATAAGACTTTTAAAAGTGGAGGGGGAATTACACAGGACAAAGGGCATGACCAAGAAATCATAGTCACCCTTATGATTTAGAAATGAATTCTTTGGGATGTCTTCCTCTTTCATACATATCTTGTGGTAGCCAGAACAAGGATCAAGTTTTGTAAAGTATTGAGCACCACTCAATTCATCCAAAAGGTCATCAATGATAGGAATAAGAAATTTATCTTTGATTGTGAGTTTTTTGAGGGCTTGAAAATCAAGACACATGCACCAAGTATCTTCTTTATTGAGTACCATGATTACCAGATAAGAATGGGGGTTTCTACAAGGACAGATAACACCGGCTTCTAGTGATTCTTGATCAATTTTTTGAATTTTATTTTTATACAAAAAGGGATGATGGTAATGGATAACAATGTGATCTAGATTGGATCATTATATTTTTTTTCATCTAGATCGATCCTTTTAGAGTGGAGAAAATTGGAGGAATCATCTTGCATGGCCATTTTATTGACAGGTCCTAGTTTGGCAAATTGGGGTTTAAAACCTTTTGAGGCCATTTTGAGGAATCAAAAGACATTTTTGGGGGTTAAAAATCTCCTAGCATAGCTTGGAACTCCTGATGATATTCTACACATCATGACATTTACAACGGTGAAAAATTTGCGTCAATCAGAGCTCATATGAAAATGTTATGTCTCTCGTAATTTGGCCTATTGTGTTGACCACCATGGTACAAGAGGATGCCACATCAACCCCCATTGTTCATGCATATTGGTCTAGCCACGTGAGAGGTTTCAAGAATATTCTATAAGTTTCAAAACCCTACCATAATTGAGGGTTGAGGAAGTCAAAAACATATACCTATATGGCTATCAGGTTATGCTAAATACTAGACCACTAGGAGGAGAAGGGGTTTCATTCTATATTATTGTATTTTGTTCCATAACTAAGTAGAACAACTAGGATCGAGAAATTAGAGATAACAATAGAGGGGTTTAATGTTTTGTAGCATCCTAATAGGCCACGGGTCTCAGTTAACTCTATAGAGAGTGCCTTCTCCTTTGTACTTGCACTATTTCCATATTAGAGATAAGAGAGTAGATCGACCTCACCTTCTAGCTAGGTTTTCTCCCACAAGTGTTTCCTAGTGAAAATATTTTTTTATATTGTAGATGGTGTGTGATTGTACTTTATTGTTCTCTATTTTCCCACATTTTATCTATTTCAGGCATAAGAAGAAAACCAAAAACAAAATATTCTATAATCTAAAGAAATTTAACCTTCATAGTGTAGATTTCAGTTTTATTTATCATATTTGTTGTGACAAAATGTTCTAGTGGAATACCCATGGTAGTTTACTAATCATATTGGTATCAGAGAAGGTTTTTATTTTTGATATTTGTGGGAAGTGTCATCACTCCAAGAGTCACTCTAAGTTGTATATCAAGTGAGCTTGGTTACTTAATCAAATGTTCAAATAAAGGTATAAAATGGATCAAGTTGAATGACTTGCGTATAACATCACTCACTTTAGATACACATGAATCCACTCAGACAGATAGGGCCTTCAACTATAATATTCAGATAGTTTTTTAAAGATGGAAATGGATGAAGAATACTAATTATACCAGCAGAATCACACACACAATACCATATATGATTGGCTAGCTATAACAAGTAAAATACTTGTGATTCTAGTTTACCAATGCAATGAAAAGATGACAGTTATCAGTCATTGAATAAACATAGAAAAATGAACATGTATTCACTCACAGGTACATAATAGAAAGAAAGATGAAAGTCTAAATAGATACACTGACATAAGCTTATATTCCAATATGTATTCAAAGTGTATTTCATACAAGATTTTAGTCAAATCTCCAAAGTCGAACCCTTTTCAATGTAAAATTGATAGGCTAAATAGCCTTAACAAACGTCGACTAAGATCCTCAAATGATGGATCTAAATATTACATGTATACTTGAATCTGATCTATTACAAAATTTTAGGAATTAGATCCTATTTCTAAGTGATTAGATCCTTATCTAAAACTAAGTCTTTGACTGCTTCATAGGCTTTGCATCAACAAAACCTAGGCATTGAGTCACCCATTCTTTGATCGGGAAGGATTCCAAATCTGACTTGGCTTCTCATACCTTGAAGATGTATGAATTTGCAGCGTGATACACAGAAAATATATGGTTAGCGCTACAAACTCATGTAGATGTCTGTCTTCCCAAAATACTCCAAAATTTTCTTGGAAAATGTCTTTGAAGGTTGGGAGTCTGCCTCATCTAAACACATACCACTGTAATTTATTGACATTATTGAGCTTACTTAGGCTTCATCTCAATAATCATGTATTTATACTTTATTTCCTCAATGTTGTTTCCATGCACCTTCATAAGACTTCAAAACTATAAGACAAGTATGAGGGATTGTAATGATGTTGCACATATAACTTTCCATTGTAAAACTGATGAAATAAGTCTAGAAAACTTCCATAAACCGCACCTTCATATGAACTTTTATCAAACCCTCACATCAAAACAAAACAAGGTATCCATTTGATGTCTTCATTACTAAGCTTCTGAGCATTTCACTGATGGTCTACTATGTAATGTCCCCCACCTCTTAGAGAGGTAATGAGGAGACTCAGTGACCTGGGCACCCCCACTAGGTCATAGTCTCACACTGAAGGGGGGGGAAAAGTCAAGAAGTTAAAAGT
>JZKD02S1542766.1:249497-301259 GCA_000966675.3 Picea glauca | reverse complement strand
CAATTTGAATATATTGTGATCTCCATGTGTTGATGAATCCTGTATGCACTTAATAACTCAATAAATCAGTAGTAGTTAGTGATTCCAAGAAAGAATTTGGCTTGGGATCATTACATACTATGTTGTGTAGCACTTGTTTGCAAGTGATCCAAAATTGCAATCATCAAAACGTTTCACTTAATTACCTTATATCCCTTTAAAGCCAAAATTCGTAGTTTAATATAGTAAAAAAGGCAAAATCTATGTTCAACAACTTGAAAGTAGAATGTGAACAATGCAGATTTTAAACTATACCATATGATGAGTGACTGCAAAATTTGAAGAGACACCTGCATATTTTACTTAGGAGAACTAGTTGAAGTAATCTCCTTAAGGAAAATAGCTAAATTCTTCTTACTCGACATGTTTTTGTCCAAATACAAGTTCTCAGTGATCTTTCTGTTGCCTTCTCTCAGATGAAGTTTTTGCTTGTACACATTAATCATTTTTTTCCTCTGAATCATCTTTTTCCTGATGTTCCTCTTGAGCTGATTACACTCCTTTGCTAGTTCATCCATCTGACTTGAAAGTTGTTGGCTAAGTGTAACATTCACTTGATGTAATTTTTGGTTCTTCTCTTGAACTTCTTTGATTTGTCTATTTGCATCCTTGAGTAATTGAGCCCGATTAGTTTTAGGCCCTTGATTTTTCTCTAGAGCTGGCTCTGGTGGAGATTCACTTAAGTGGACTATGATCTCAAGTGCTTCCTTTTAAAGAGGAGAAACTTTCAATTTTGACAACCTAGTTCTAGGCTTGATAACCTCAGTTATTTGATGATATTCCTCTGCTATTACAAGTTTTCTCCTGGATGACCTTTTAAGGGCTGGTGTACCAATTTTAACTTGGATAGTCTGGGCATTATCTTCAATTTTCATTTGAGGAAGCTCCATAGGAGGCTCTAGTTGTTCTTCAATAACTACCTCTTTAGCCTTTCCTTTTCTCTTATCTCTTTTATACACTTGGACATGTGAAGTTTCTTGAGGAATGGGTTCTTGAGAGGACTATAGTACTTCAGATGAGGGAGAAGAGGAAGGTGTTACAATCTTATTCCTAGGAGTCTTGGATTTTGAAAGAGAAATAAGAAAATCAACTTGATATTTAGACACAAACAAGAAGGTGAGATATTCCCTTCCCTCTTTATTCAATTTTTCAATTACTATTAACTTAATCAAAACATGATGGAAGATGGATTTCTGAAGTTTATTAGGCTTTCTTTGAGCAAGTAAAATCATCCTTTGTAAGTTCATAAACAAAAAATATGGTAGGTCGATTTCCCTCTTACCCGTGAAGTGAAGAAGAAACTTGAAATGATACTGTAAAACTCTACTATACCTCCCTTCACATGTAAAAAATATTTGTATGATAAACAATAGCTTTTCATAGGCTTCCAAGAGACAATTTATAGGTATACCCTTCACTATATTATCTCCATGATGCTTTGGCTTTAACATTTCTTGACACCAGTATTCTTTTTCCAATTTCTTGGCTATAAACCAAAGTTCCCCTATTCTTGGCATCTTTGTAGCTTCAATGACCATATCCACGTTCAAGTTGATATGTACAGGACCCACCTTAGTCTTTCCTTCATCTTAGTTCTTTACAAAAGCTCTGCTAACCTCCAAATGATGACTTTCAAGATTCTAACAGTGTCTCCAACATCCCATATGCTTGAAAGAGTTCACATGGTCAAGGTTTTTCTCAATCAAACTCATATCAGAGGGTTCAAATATGTATAAAGACTCTGATCTTCTTCTAGGTGTAACACCTTATTTTGGATCCATCATATGGTTAACTTCCTACAACAAACACTTCTGTATACAAGGAATATCAGAGCGCAAAAACTCAGAGATATAACTACCTTTGCATGCAAAAATCCCTTAGCAATTTTGATTTTGAATATTGACTAAGCATTTGGAGGGAGTGTTGCACTCTTGATGAAGTGTAAAGATCTTCTAGAGCCTTCCTTAAAGTCACTTTAACAAGTATCTGTACGCATTTGATGAGACAGAGCCACCTTGATGAGTTTGTATCCCACCAAACAGTTTAATAATGAAATGCCCTGACAACTTAGACTTAGTTGTTAGCGCAACGTATGTAAAAAGGATTCTACACGCTACAAACTTGTCCTTGAATGAGATATTATGGTTTTTTTAACTCAAAAGGTGACAATATTTACAATCATGCTTAAAACTTGACTTTTTACATCACATGCTCCCCTTGAAACCATAATGAATCAGACTTACATTTGATTTTGACATACAAGACTTAGGATAAAGATCACCATGACCCCTTAGTCACCACCTTCATGATTAGAAATTTGATGAATAGACTCAATAAGGGGCTTATTTATTGAATGACTCAGGAAAATAAAGACTCAATTAATCACCTAAGACTTTAAATAAAATGAAATTTATTTGGGAGATAACATGAAGTTTCAAGATCTATGAATCAACTTAAAGAGAATTTGAAGAAACCCTAGCCATGGTGGACAAGTTTGTTTATAATAACCATCGAGATCTAGTAGAATAGATATTAGAGAGGTTGGAAGTGAAAATTGTCGAAATTAGTCACAATTTGAACCTCGTCACGATGGATCTATTAAGAATACTCGGACTGTTCAGAGATGATGGAGGCCCTAACTTAAATAACATATCAGAGGGGAGATTGGAATATCAAGAAGACTCGGGAAGGAGTTTCATACATAATTTGACAAAGAATATATGAGTTTGATTGTCATTAACCCTTCAAATTCCCTATTCATGATGGAAGAAAAATTGGGCATAAAGCCATACCAAGGTGATATTGATGCATTAAAATTGAATCATTGTTTGAACCAACTAGAAGTTTATTTTAGTGTTCACCATATGGATGAAAAGAAGAATATTTTATTTTCTAGATTGAAGTTAGAGGGCCATGATTTAAATTGGTGATAAATCCACACAAAAACACTTAGGCTGGAGGGTGATCTACCAGTAATTAGGTGGGAGGACTTCAAAACCCTCATCAAGTCCCAATTCTACCCTATTGGGTATGTAGAAGACTAATGGATCCAATGGCACTACTTCAGGTAGAGGGATGGATAAAGTGTACAACAATACACCACTAAGTTTAGAAAGATGTCCATCATGTTTGGTATCTCTCCCAAGAACCTAGATGTACTCCTCAAGTATATAGGGGGGTTATACAATCATATATAAAAGTAGGTGATGCCCTCCAATCCAAGGACATTGGCTGAGGTGTGTGTACTGGAACAATACCTGGAAAACATATGCCAAATGAAGGGGTAGCCAAGTGGTTCAAAGAATAAAGATCACAAGGAAGATTCTAAGGAGGGGAAGAAGAATTGGAAAGTGGGGGAAGATAAGAAGACAAAAACCACTACAAATCAGTGCAAAGATGCCAACAATCATTGCAATCATTGAACAATTGATGGCCACACTGAGGAAAAATATTGGAAACTACATCCAGATCTTAACCCAAATAACCGCAAGAAGGATGAAAAGAAAAAGAACCTTCTATCCATAGATTTGAGTGATCATGTTGAAAGTATCTCAAATGTGGCTGAAAGTATTATCTACACATAAGTAGAAAATAAAAAATTAAATATTATATAATCCAAATAAATTTATCCTTCATAGTGTAGATTTTATTTTTATTTATCAAATATGTTATGAAGAAATGTTATAATGGAATATTCATGGCAATTTACAGAACACAACGTGAAGAAGACTTCCTGGTACTATAGAAATGGAATGATCATGGGCATCATAGAAAGGGGGAAATCCACGACGAGTGTTAAAAAAAGCTTCATGTCTATAGCATATAGATTGGAGGTCGGGGTGCATAGAGGGTGTCTACATGATGTAAATGGAGTTGAGTTGGGAAATAATTTTAGAATGACCTTTTTTAAGTAGATTTTCTATTCGGTGGGTGTTGGTGATCTTAGTTGAGCTTGTTGTGATGCCTTGAAATTTATATTGATGTACCTCCTATTGGAATTGCATGGTGAGGTATTTAAAGTCCATTAGGATACAACTGAGAGTTCATAACCATTCAAAACTAAGAACAATATCACAACCTCCCACATCGATAGAAAACATATGAGATTTTAGGGGTAACTAACCAATTTGTAGGTGCACATTTTCACAACGCCAAACACATTTCATGGAGTCGCCACTGGAAATCATGATTTGAAAATTGTTGACATAACAGATATAGTGATTGATTTCTTTGGCAATGCAATGGTGAATAAAATTATGGGTGTTTCCATTGTCAACAAGGTTACGACTTTCCTATGCTTAATGTATCTAATGATCTTGAGGGTTTGGGGAGCATATAATCTAGTGAGGGTATGCAGTGAAATCAATGGTTCAAATTATGGTGGATCAACAAGTGGAATAAGATCATTTTGTTGGGGTTATATATTCCATAGTGTAATATTTAGCTACCTCATCAACAACATCCTCAAAAATGGCCATAAAAAGATTGTGTTCCTTACAGTTGTTCCCGAGAAAAACATTGTCATCAAAATTATAACAATGAACCTTAGGTTGGAATTAAACCAATTCTTCTCGAGCTAATTTATGGGTCTTTAGAGGGATGGCATAAGGGGTAGGATTGATAGGTCAAGGGAGAGTAAGAAAAGAGGGTTTTTGGTTCGGGGAAAAGATAACCTTTTGTGCTTCTTTGGGACATTTAGTAGCTTCCAACCAAGTCTGGGGGCAATCCATGAGGACCTGGGCTTATATTTCATCCTTTAGGCCACTAATAAGAAACTCCCTGAAGAGGGAATTTTCCATGCCCTCCATTTTGAAAGACAAGTGCTCAAAGGTGGTTATAAAGTATTCCACTATGCCAAATTGTTTCATCTTGGTCAAATGGCATAAATAGTGGGTATAAGTGTCAAAGAGTTCATAAAGCTCTGCAACAAAATGGGTCTAAGCAACATACCTCCAACATGGATTTTTATTTCATTTCCAGAATTCCTAGCGTTCAAGATCCATATATAGAACAACATAATGAAGTTTTTTGAGCTCATTTGTAATTCCATGAAAAGAAAAATAATACTCCATTTGGGTGACCCAAACCGTGGGATCAAAGCCATCAAATTTATTGACCTCAACTTGGGGAAGATGGGGGTCATTATGAAAGGGGTTGGAATGAAAGGCCATAGTATGGGAGGAGTAAAAACCATGTACTTGGGAGGGTTATTCAAGGAAGGGGGGGCCTAGGGATAGATTAAACAACTAGTTGAGAGTGGCATCGATGGTGTCAAAATTTCCCTCTAATTGGTCAAATTGGTTGTCAAATTTGGAGATTTTTTTCTTGAATTGGTCCTTGAAGCAGTCAAACTCACCCTTGTTTTGTTTGATTTTGACCTGCAATTCTTAGGTGCAAGTGGTGGCCATTTGGAAAGTTGGGGTACCTAGGATGGGCATATGGTTCACTGAAAAAAGGAGGATAAAGTGATATATCACTGTGATTAGGGTGACATGGGAAATCCATTGGGATATGTGTCAAATAAAGGTGTTAGGAAGGGTGGGTGGGACCAAAAAAAATGGATTATAAGTGATAGATACCACAATGATTAGGGTGAGAAAGGGGAATCCATTGGATAGGGCCCAAATAAGGGTGTTGGGAAGGGAGTCGGGTCAAAGAAAAAAATGCTTAAAAATGATAGGTACCACGATGGTCAGGGAAAAGAGAGGAATCTAATGGGATATGTATTGAATAAGGGTGTCGATGTGATCACTATATGCCGACTTGAAGAATACTGTAGTAACAAATTGCCCAAATTGTTAGCAAGAAAAATTGTGTAGGAATTTCACAGCCAGAATGCAAGGTTGAGCGGAAATAGATGTCTTATGTGCCTTTTCTATTTTTTTCCTTTTACAGGGGCTAGGGTTTTCAGGGTTCCTACATATAGGGGTTTTCCTTGTGCTATAGATCTCTCTATAAATTTTAACTTTGTATAATATTTACTACAAACATATTTTCAGTAAAAGATTAGAAAAGATAAAATGGAAAATAAAAACATTACACAAACATTTTTCCCATGGAAACCCAAACTGGGAAAACCAACATATTCTATATTCATTTATTCATTCATAGTGATGCATTGTTTACAATACAATATACATATAGGAGCCAATGGAATCCAAAACCCTAACCCACCGACCCAGATTAGTCAAAAATCCTAATTCCTTAACGATAAATAGAAAACCATTGGGAAAAAACCATGTGCCGAAAAACCTCCCAATAATGGACATGAAAATCGAGGCAACACAAAAAATGAGGAAAAATGTGACATGTTTCCTGGGAAATTTTTTTTTTCTCAAGGGTGCTTCCCTCAAACCCCCGTTCGAGGGGATTTCTCCCCCCTACACCTTCCAAGGGGGGGGCTATCTCCCCCCCTCAAACCTCCCTGCGTGCCTGATGCAACAGAGACATTAATACTTTTGAAAAGAATATAACACATACCCAACATTCTCCCACTTGTTGGTTTCTTTGCATACAGGGGGTTATAGGGTTACATAGTCAACAATCCAGGGAAGAAATGCCCATGGATCCTCTACACCAAGAGAACTTCTCAGCACTTACATATTTTGTTAATGAATCTACAACATTCTTCAAATTGTCCACCTTCATCATCAACACTTTAATTTCTTCAACCATGTCTCTCACAATGTGATATTGAATATCAATATGATTTGTCTTTGAATGATAAGTCGAGTTCTTCGCCATAAAAATTGCACTCTGACTGTCACAATCTATCCTTATAGCTTATTGTACCAACCCAATACCTGAACACAATCTTTGTAACCATACTACTTCCTTACATGCATGAGTGGCTACCATGTATTCAACTTCTGTAGTTGAAAGTGCCATTACAACCTGTATTTTTCTCATCCAACTTATTGCTCCTCCAAACAGGTTAAACACATACCCACTTGTAGATCTCCTACGATCCAGATCTCTAGCCTAGTCTAAATCCACAAATCCATGTATATCCACCACTCTATCCAATCTCGGTCTTCCTTGGTAGCACAATCCATAACTATCAGTTCCACACAAATACCTGAAAACCCTTTTTACTGTTGTCCAATGGTCCTTCCCTGGTTTTGACATATACCTGATCAAAACTCCCACTGCATGTGAAATGTTCGGTCTAGTACATACCATTGCATACATCAAACTACCAACTGCACTTGCAAGCCTCATTCTTATCCAAGGCTACCATTTCTTCGTCCATGGCCTTTTTCCAGAGATTTCCATCATTTGAATCCACTGCCTCCTTGACAATTCTAGGATCATCATCAGTAATAGAAAAAGAAAAATTTGAAAAAAAATCAAATGGAGTATACCTTTCTGGTAGCATTGTTTCTTGAACCAATATCCTCAATACTGGAGTATGAGGATGTTCTTCTTCTGATTCCTATTCTTTTGTAGAGTATGATTCATCATCCTTTAAATCAAACTCTATTTTCTCTAGTTCTTCCTTACTTGGTATGACTTCTTGTTTAACAACATCCTTCATTTCTATAAATACCACATCTCGGCTATACACTACCTTCTTAGTTTATGGTTTCCAAAGCTTCTAACATTTGAGACCATCTTTATATCCAATAAAGATACACTTTTCATCCTTCTTATATAGCGTACTCATGTTTTCCTTTGGAACATCAACATATGCATCAGATCCAAATACCTTGAGATGTGTGAGAGAAGGTTTCTTACCAATCCATACCTCTTGTGGAGTCTTGTCATCTAATGCTGATGAGGGTGATCTGTTGACCAGGTAACATGAAGTACTCACTGCCTCTTCCCAGAATTCTTTCCCTAACCTGGCACCATTGAGCATGCACCTTGATTTTTCAATTAGCATCCTATTCATCCTTTATACAATTCCATTATGCTAAGGTGTACATGGAGTAGTCTTCTACCTTGCTATACCAGACTTCTTACATAATTCTTCAAATTCATTCCCGCGGAACTCTCCTCCATTATCTGTCCCCAACACCTTAATTATTCTCTCTATTTGATTCTCAACAAGAGCCTTGAAATCTTTAAACTTGTCAAAGACCTCATATTTCTTCCTTAGGAAATATATCCAAGTATTCCTCAAGAATTCATATGTAAATGAGACATAGTACACAGATTTTCCCAATGATGGGATCGACACAAGTCCAAAAACATCAAAGTGAACTAGCTATAAAATTCCTTCCACCCTCGTTACACAAGAGGGGAATCTTACTCTATTATGATTTCCATATACACAATGTTCACATAAATCAAAATCCAGAGAGAAGTTAGAAATACCTTCAACCATACCTTTACCGTGTAGTAGTTGAAGACCCTTGTCTCCAATATGCCCCAGTCTTTGATGCCACAGCATAACCTTTTCTCAAAAGACTATAGGAGTTCTTTCCTCTTGAAATCCAATATCAAGAACAATGGAACTATTACAACCATCACTAATAGCTTATACAAAGTTCCAAACTGAATTCCCTTCAGCAACACCATTGCTCCTCGAACCATCCTACAGGTTTCCTTTTCAAATATTGTTTTTACCCCTGCATTGTCCATTTTGCTTACATAAATCAAATTTTTGGGCAAACCTGGGATGTAGAAAACACTAGGCAGTGTTATAATCCTTCCATCTATAAGCCTCAACTTGAATTTTCCTTGTCCTATGATTTTTGTTATCGAACCATCACCTAGGAAAACATTCCCTCCATCATACCTTTCATATTCACAAAACCACTCCTTGTGGGGAATCATATGTAAGGATGCACCTGAGTCATATATAAGGATGCATGTTTTCTTGAAGAAGACAAGTACACATCCCCCCCTTCTTCCTTGGAGGTATTTTCTTCTCTAGAAGGAGATTCTTCAGATCCCTTCTTTTTCTCAACTTTGGATCTACACTGCTTCTTGTAGTGCCCTTCTTTTCCACATCTCCAACATATCTTTACAAAATTTCTGGGAGATTTAGATCTACCCTTAGACTTAGATCTCCCACTTGAGCACTTAGATCTATTTCTTTCTTGGGAATTTCCTCTTGCAAATAATGTGTATGTGCTTTGTCCTTCCATATTCTTACATATTATCTCCTCCGAAAACAAGGATGAGACCACTTCATCAAAATTCAAGGCATTTGTATTACTACCTATGGACACAACTAGACTATCCCACAAGTCTGGTAAAGAGCATAGTAAACTGATACATTTATCTTCATCTGAAATTTTAATCTCAACAGATACTAACTGACTTACCATAGTATTGAAGGTGTTCAAATGCTCTGCCACCGAGTCTCCAAATCTCATCCTTGGGTTATACAACTTCTTTCTCAAGAATAGTTTATTTACTAGGTACTTGGACTGATACAAATTTCCCAACTTATCCCATAAATCCTTGGTTGTAGCTTCCTATGACACATTTAGTAATATTGAATCTAAGAGACATAGTCAAATTGTGCTCTTTGCCTTCCGATCCAATTTTCTCCACTCATTTGTTGAAGTTCCTATAGGTGCAGTACCTAGATCTAGCGTGATCCATTGATCTATGTCCACCAACAGATATTACATCTTGAGCTTCCACAACTCAAAATGCTTCCCATTAAACTTCTCGATCTCCATTTTCAAATTTCTCACCATTTATTTTCACCTGAAAAATCAATACCACATATATACCACTATAACAAGGCTTATCACACTCTTGATCCAAACCCTTGACCACAAAGGAGTCCCTCTAAAGCCAACCTCGCTCTGATACCAAATGTAGATTTTAACCTTGTATAATAGTTACTGCAAACATATTTTTAGTAAAAGAACAAAAAAGATACAATGGCGAATACAAACATTACACAAAGATTTTTCCCCTGGAAACCCAAACCAGGAAAATCAACATATTCTATTTTCATTCATTCATAGTGATACATTGTTTACAATACAATATACATATAGGAGCCAGCGGAATCCAAGACCCTAACCCAATGAAATGGATTAGTCAACAACCCTAATTCCTTAACCAGAAATAAAAAACCATTAGAAAAAAACCATGTTCCTAAAAACCTCCCAACAATGGACATGAAAATCGAGGAAACACGAAAAATGAGGAAAAAATGTGACATGTTTCCCGAGGCAAAAAAAAATCTCGGGGGGGCCTAGCTCCCCCCCCTCAAACCCACCTACACGCCTGACACAAAGCAGACACTACTACTCATGCAAAGAATATAACACCTACCCAACACTCTCATATACATTTGGGGTTGAATGGTAGTGCTCGACCCAATATCTCAAGGAACCAACTAAGGAGGCTCAACAATACCCTTAGTCATACTACATGATTACTCAGGTACTAGATAGTATCTTCCTAATTTTTCTTCTCAGTGTCACGATAAAGTCAGGTGGTCGATCGACTAACCTAGGGATAGTTTTGGGATACCTAGGGGACTCCCTATATACCTGATGGTACATGGGAGTGATGGCCATGTACAAATATTGTCTGATGCGGTACTACTCGAAGGGGTACCAATAGGGGTTGTAGAGGTTTCCCACAGGGTGAAACATTTATTTCAGGGATGATTTTAAGGATGGAAATTTATTTTAAAATGTATAAACCTTGGTGAATCTTACTAATCCTTCATATGAAAACTATAAATGTTTGGCGATATTTTTGTAAAAATATTCAAATTTCTAAGGATTTTATATAGTTTTTATAAAATTTTGGCGATTTTTAAGGTAAAATAATTTTATCCTATAGAATTTGGGTGAATGAGTTTTAAAATAGTGAATCTCGTTTTTGGAAAAACCATGGAAAATTAGCCCATGAGAGAAATTTAGCCCCTAAAATCATCCATGATTTATTTCAAGTAACCCCATGAAACCGTCTATATTTCATATGTGTAGTCTTCCCTAGTCATAGTTTTAACTATTGAATGATATATAATTTTGATTTAAAGATGTTGACATTACATGTATCTACCCTGGAAAAAAAATTACCCACAATTTCTACAAATGAAAGAGCTCTAATACCAGATGTATTATAAATATGGAAAAACATAAATATTATGGAAAATACTAGTAGGACAAAAAAAATATAGAGAATCACAACATACAAAATGATACCTTTATTGATAGAAATCCAAGTTCACTTGCCTCTACTAGGGGGAAACCTCCAACAGAGCAGAACTCTATTACAATAATTCTCAACACAACGTTTCTCATGCCTTCAACTATTATTTATACTAATTCTACCTTCTAAAGAACATCGTAGAGGAAGATATTTCTAGAAGTTGAAGCTTCTATTCAGTTTTCCTACAATAGACTTGTTCACATTATTAAACAGGCATTATTAACTAATTTCAACCTTTGTTACATGGAAAAAATATTATTCTACCTACTTTAGGGGTTAAGGAGGTTAGGTCCTAACAAAATAGTTTTATTAGTAACTTTTGAGGGAATGATTCATCCCATGGAACTCCCACATAATTATCAAATCTTACAAAAACATATGTGGGTGGTTCTAGGGTTATACATAATTTTTTCTACAACTCCAGGAGCACCATTGATGAGTCCCATGTAAGTCCATATATGTTTGATGTAAACATCACCCAATATTCAACCAAGATAAGTAACTCAAGTTCCATGTATTCCTCATCTATTTCAATAGAGTAGTTGTTTTTTCCTTGTGTAGGAAGTATGGTTGCAATGGGATAGTTTAGGTTTCTTAAGCAATGCTTTTTATGATTTTCTATATCATCATTTGTCACAAACAAATGTATTGCCTTATAAAAGGACTCTTTTGTGCAAGCATCCAAGGAAGTATCTGTACAAGTCATCAGTAACATATAGTATTATATAGTTTTAATTCCACCCATAAAATTCATCACCAAAATGACGAAAACAATTTTTCTCATTGCTTTGTCCATTTTGTCGAAACATGGTATGAAGGGTCACAACTGTTGTGAATGAATTGCATAATTATTTTGCAAGACCTTCATATGCATATGCATGCTTATGGATCAGATGTGGCGACTATACCAAATCATTGAGAAAGATAACTAACCTCCCACCAAAAGGAATGTTAGCATTTTCTAGGAAATCCTCGAAAAGTCTCAAATCATTTTTTGTTAAAAAATATCTTCTAATGAAAGTCATTTCATCTATTAGAATACATTTCACATTCTTTATCTCTTATTTTAAGGTAATTAAATGTTAACCTTATAGACGTGTTATCTCTTTTATTGGTATTTGAAGTGCATAATGAATTGTTGTTGCGGATATGTTGAAAGATGCAATCCTTGTAGGAGCTAAAAGAAGTAATGAAATGTTCTTAGGAAGAGACTCAGTTTCAAGGGAATTTTTAATATCTTCAATCAAATATGACTTTCTTGTACATGCAGTTCCTTGGATTATCATACAGAGTGGATCAACCCCTAATTATAATGGCCAATGATAATATCAAATACTCTTCTTTGCTTAACCCACAAACTTTCAAATGACTAAGACTTTCCATGTTGGTTAGTAAGAATGGACTTCAACTTTCTCTTTTGAGATATGAAATGAATATCACAATTGGAAGTTTCTTCATCCACAAAATTCTTCTTCCAACTATGCATAACATCACAATCCCTATGTCCAAGCATGTCAATCTCATTATAATTGATAAATTTATTCTTATAAAATCCACAAATGATCATCCACTCATTCTCCCTAGAATCTATAGGTGGATTTGAAATTTATTCTTCTTCATCGTTAGATTCAATTGGATTGATTGAAGGTAATGGATTGCATTCAACATGACATGGTTTGTATCTCAATTTTTCCCAATTATGCACTGTCTCATTTGTTGTGTGGCCTATATCTCTGCGAAAATCAAGGAAAGTCTTGTATAACACCAACTCAGACCAACAAAATTCTATGAACATGTCATATTCTCAATCGGGAACTAAGTTAAATAGAGGAAACACACAAACAATAGATGCATTATGTGGTAGCCATTTATCCCCACGTCGAGGTTGAAATTTCCACATTGAACTATTGAACTCTAATGTTGAAATACTAAAATCAATGCACATACACATTGGAATCAATATAATGCACATCCACAGAAATCAATACATCTAATGTTGAAATCAATGTACCAAATTGAAATATTAAAATCCAATGTTGAAATGAATGCAATATTGAAATCCAATATTGAAAACAATGCAGGACATTGAAATATTAAAATATAATGTTGAAATCAATACAACACATTGAAATATTAAAATCTAATATCAAAACACTAAAATAAATGCATCCAATACTGAAACCAATATAACACATCGTAATATTAAAATATAATATTGAAATCACTAAAACACATTGAAATATTGAAATCTAACGTAAATATAACCCCACAATTACTACCCCTAAATATTGCTTTAAGGGTTTCAATATTTTAACAATCATTATGGTTATGTTTACGAATACTTTCACGTTAATATTGAATACCCAAGTGAACAAGAAAATACATTATCTTGTTTATTATTATGTATAAAAAAGAATGATAAAGCAAATTTACACCTTTCAAAAATTAATTTTATATAAAAACATCACTTTTCCTTTTAATTTCATAATTTAATATAAATTATATTATTAAGTGTACTTAAAGAATGGTAAAAATAAATATACTTGTTAGTCTTCTCATTCCATGAATAACCTCCATTTCGATTTTTCTATGTAAATATATAGGATAACGGTTGTCTATGGTTGTATATGCATAAAGAAAACATAGTTGTATTGGAATTAGTTCTCGTGGAAGAGTGCAGCGATATACGAAATAATATGACATAGGTGTTACATATATCTTTTAATATATATAGCATATTAAAATTTATATAGCCCGCAGGGGTGTAGACCGATTGGCAAGTGCCGTGTAAATGGAAGGAACTATGTAAAAATGAGGTCTCAAGGTCGATTCTCACCCCGATTTACTCGGAGGGCGTGCTTGCGGGCTATGCGTTTCTCCCTAGGGTTTATAAGGGAGCCGGCAGGATTCGACCCCGTGTCACGCGAGTACGATACTGCCGTTGTTACCGATTCCCCTAGTATAAATATATATATATATATATATATATATATATATATATATATATATATAGATAGATAGATATATTATTATGTGTGGTAAAGAGTTATTTATCTATTATTTGGTATAGGTTTATGGACTATTGAATGCTTGGTGATAACCAATTGCATATTATATTAAGATATATATTCAGTTTATATAGTCATAAAACATCATAAGTATACAAGGCTTTACCTTGTGTCATCTTCACTAACAAACCAACTACATCTTGTATCTAAGGACAAAATATACCCCTAAGTCACCATGATGACTATCTAAAATAAACATGAGAATAGAACAATCCCAAAATAACCAAAGGTCAAGAAATTTTTTTTTTTTTTTTTTTTTTGAAGTTTTGACATTACATACATACCAATAGATAACCTCAAAAAAATCCTCACAAGCAACATGATTCAGATAGGATATGCTAGTACAACTTTATAAAAACTATTGGTCCCTCATGACTATCATTCCACTGAGTTTATGTGATAGCTCCAGGACATTTAGAAAGAGCCTTTTTTGATAAAAAATCAACCTCCTAATTTTCTTCTCTGTAGACATGGGCAAATGTGATGACAAAAAAGTGCTTGATGAGTTCTCTTACCTGGTCTTTCCAACAGTCTATGGTAATTACCTACAAAGAACCAATATTATTTAGCTAGACAATAACAATTTTTGAATCCCCAGTGATGTGGATATCTGAAATAGAATGTCTGTGTGCCAAAGTAAGGACAACCCAAACTCCCAAGAGTTCTGCTCTTGTGTTTGTACCGCCACCACAATTGAGGGTCCACCTATAAATTGTGTGATCATTGAGATTTATAACTCCCCCCGCTCCACTATGTTCCCCATTTCTTTGTGTTGCCCCATCAAACCATCCAATGATTATGTGTTGAGGCAAGATATGGCCAGAGCGCCTAATGGATTTCTAAGTTTTCTGGGAGCTATGACAAGCCACACCAATAATAGCTAGAATGAAAACCTTCTCCATAGATGGAGACTTAGATTCAAATATAGTCAAATTCCTTTCATTCCATATGTACCAACACATAAATGTTGGTAATGATGAGTAACTATGATTTCTTCTATTCCAAATATCAAAACAATCCAACACTATGGAGCCTGACCACCCTATGACTAGCTTGTAATGTGTTAAAATTTTAATCCAAACAGTGCGTGTGAAAGGACATTGGACAAATAGATGAAAAATTGATTCCTCATTACCTCTATAAATAAGACACAGACCAGGCCCTTGCCATCCTTTCTTGAGAAGATTGTTCCAGGTAAGCAGTTTGTCTTCTATGAGGAGCCACGTAAAAAGTTTGATATTTTGTGGGCAATCCCAGGTCCATAGTTTCATCCTCACGCCTCCAATATTTTTCTGTCATAACTCGGCTGCCAAAGCATTATAAACATTCTTAGTTGTTAATATGCCCCTACAATCACCCCCCGTCCACCTTAACTCATCATGGTTATTTGATAGAGCTATGCCCGCTTCAATCAAACAAAGTCTGTATCGATCCCATTCAGCTGCAAGATCGCCCACCAAGCCCAAGTCTAAACTGTTTAGAAAATTGGATCAAATCGTGCTTTATGTCGGAGCTCTTCTTCCTTGGTAAATATAATATGCCTGGTGTTCATTTAAATGTTTTATCATCCACGACAATAGATAGGAAACCTTACCCATCCCTAGGATTTCATCCTTACTCATAATGATAGAATCCCCTGCCCCTGGTTTCCATGCCAGCGAGTGCACAAGCAATGGTAATGCATTCAAGAAATTCCTCCATGTTTGAGAGGCGGTAAGAGCATATGGATCAGTAATGCGCAGCCAAGTTATCATTGATATGTGAGGAGAATATTTATCTTTTAGAACCCGGTGCCATATCCCAGGATGCCTCAAACCACGCCAAAGATATTTTGCAGCTAAGGCTCTCGAGAAACAAAAGATGTTTCTTATCCCCCAACCGCAAAACATTTTTGGCCTAGCTAATGTATCCCACTTGCATAAATGATAGGAAGATGGATGTTTTGCGCCATACCACAGATAAGAGAAGGTCATCTTACGGATCTGGTTCAATACTGTAACTTGAATGTTTGCTAATGCCAACCAATACATTGACTAGATTTCCAGCACTACCTTTATCAAAACAAATATACCTCCCAGAGATAGGAAGCGGTTACACCAGTGACATATTCTATGCTCATATTTTTGCATAATCCACTGCCAGTCTGCCACCTTATAACTATCCATATTTAAAAAATAACCCAAGTATTTAAAACCCATTGAGAAAATATTAATACCAAAATGAAAGAGTGCAGTCAAACGATTAGGAAAATCCTGTTGTATACCGAAATGATGGAAAGTAGACTTGTTTACGTTGATATCCAATCCAGAAGCACCAAAAAATGTATATAAAAGAGTATGAATTTCCTGCTATCAGTTATAGATGCATTTGACATTATTAACACATCGTCCACAAATAAGAGATGGAGAATTCTTACCATTTGATAGACTTTAATACCCGTCAGCTGCCCTTCTGTGTAACTTTTTTTCAATGAGAGGCTCAACCCCTTCATCACAAGGATAAATAATAGAGGAGACAATGGACATCCCTAACACAATCCTCTCCCACTATTGATGAAATTTGTAGCCTCTCCGTTGATCAGAATGGCAAGAGATGTTGATGTCACACAACCCATAATCCATTTAGTCATATGATGACCAAAACCATAATGTAGAAGCATCAATCTTAGTTAATCCAAGTTCGTGCAATCATATGCCTTTTTAAGGTCCAACTTCAATATAGCAGCCTGTAATTTCTTTTCTTTAATACTATGAAGGCACTCCTGTGTTGTACTAATTGCATCTAGTATCTAACGACCCTTTAGAAATCCCAACCGTTCCTTGGACAATGTACGAGAGAGAATAGGTCTAATTCTTCTCGCTATGATCTTTGTAACAATCTTGTAACATAGATTACATAGTGCAATAGGATGATAATCAGAGAGTTACGCATTCACAAATATGTGTTTATCAATAACATAGTCAGGGAAGGCCAAGATTCGCAACAACAATTTTTTATTTAGAAAGATACGAGAGACCAAGTGAATGTTATATTATGCATACATCATGCTCACAAATAGTTAGTGCATGTTTTCCACATAAGGTTTATTATATAAATAGGTATATGTGAGAGAAAATATTACTTGAGACCCATGTTCATTGTTGTGTTGATCCATTCACTTAGTTATCCATTATTCTTCTTCTTCACAACTTTCTTGGTTTGATCTTCTTGAATTTGATTGAATTTTATCAATTATATCTATATGTGTGTGTAATTTTTTTCTAATTGAGTTGAATTTAATTTTTCTTAATGTTTAATGTAGCATTATCTAACCTAACACTAACGTGGCAAGGACTCGTGGACATGGAAGACAAATTAGTTTGGAAAAAGGATCCTCTAGGATGCTACACTCCAAAGTTCGGCTATATAGCTTTAAATATAGACCTTTATCAACAAACCCCCAGCTAGTGGTGGAGGGGACTTTGGAAACTAAAATGCCCACAAAAAGAAAAAAAAATCATGTGGGAAGCCTTAAACGACAAAATCCCAACATGGGATATCCTGAGAAGAAGGAAGTTTGAAGGACCAGGGAGATGCCCTCTTTGCCAAAATGCAAATGAAACCACCCTCCACTAATTACTTGTCCTTTAACTAACAAAGTTTGGGATGAAACCTCAAAAAGCCTGAGGTAGGATTGTAATTGCGAAGGAAACACAATAGAACAAGTGTGGAAGGATTGGACACAAGACTTAAGAAACAAAGGAGTTAAAGCTATACCACTCATAAATCAGCTGGGGAATTTGGCTAGCCCGGAATGCGGGAATTTTCAAAGAAAAAGCCTCAATTCCAGAGGTAATTATGGACCAAAGTCTGTCCATACTGTTTCATTTCCTGTAGTCAAAAGAATCCAAAACACTACAGTTACAAAAACCTGAGATTATTGATACTACAAAACCATGGGGACTTTTTGATGGAGCTTCACAAAATTCAATTTGTGTGTGGGGGGGTGGGGATCAATTCTATACCTGGCGAAAAACCACAGTTTTCATATAAAAATGGAATTGGGAAGGGTTACAAACAATTATGCAGAGCTATTAGCTTTGAAATTATTACTTATTTTTGTTAGAGAAAAGGAACTACCTCATTTTTCATTATTCAGTGACTCTATGAATGTCATCAATTGGACAAGAAAACATCAAAATTGTCACAATATTTTCCTTTATCCCATTTTGGAAGATGTCTTTCGTCTGCTACATTCTTTTAATTCGGTGGTTATCTCCAATGTTTACAGGGATAGGAACATGGTATAGGATTCTCTGTCCAAAGAAGGATTTCAACTCTCTTTAGGAAGATGGCACATCACAGAGTATAAAGGGGAGGATTCTTATGCCTACTATCACCGACTACTTGTAGAGGAACATACTCTATTACAGTAATGAAACTTCAACACTTTCCTTTTCCTCGAATGACAATGGTGGTTACTTTAGTGTGTGGATTTATTTCTTTCAACAGATGGAAGTTTCACATTCACTACTTCAAGGGATTGAGTTCTCATAATTTATTTTTTTTGGGGCAACAACTTATGTCATACAAAGAAAGTTTGGCATAAAGTAAACTTTTCTTTGTTTTTTTGGTTTGGCTTCATTTCTTGAAGCAAGTTTTGTTGTATGTATATATAGGAAATGACTCTACAGATTATAGCCCACCTATAATGGGTGAGAAAAGGGATAGGCTTGTAGCTTTTACAGTGAAGTTCACAGCCAGTATAAGACAATTTTATGAAATTTTTGTCACCTTTTAGGTGAGGGCAGAGGATTTTTTCATAGGTCAAAACACATTGTTGGTGTAATGTGCTCCATGAAGCACCTACAAAATGTAATTTTGTCTCTGTAAAGAAATAAAATTACACTTTTTTCCGAGGAAAAAAAAAACACTAACGTGGCAACATCTCCCCCATACTAGGTTGTACATCGCCTCTTGGAACAATGAGAGTCCAACAATTGGTTGGGTCAATTTGTTTATGGGTTTAAAAGAAGGAAAATTATACTTTTAAATAATTTTTGCGGAAAACCTTACCTTACTACTTGATTGAAAAGCCATTTGATAGGAAGTACAAGGATATGACTCTCTAGATTTAAAGTTTCATCTCAATATCCTTCAATGTCTTTAACTTTGTCATTTGTGAGATGTGTGATGCCATATTTTATATCCTTATTCTAGAAATCCTTAATGTAAAGATGAGTGGTCTAGATGTATGGAAAGAATCAAGGCGGAACATAGAGTTTGTTAAAATAGGGTTTACCCATTCTTTGGTTGTTCTTGGGATAATGTTAGCCCAAAAAGTGTTAGTTTCTCTTTTAGATAATTTTAGAAGTATCACTTGAATTTTTAATTAAATATTGATGTTTTTTTGTTTTTTTATTGAGGAGTTATTTTATATAATCTTAGTATCTCTATTAGTCTTAATAGAGAAAGTTCCAATATCTCTTCTTATTCTAGATCATATGAGGGGTTTAAAAGGTGTTCTTTTCCTTTTATATTCATTTTTTTTTTCCAAATACTTCTCTAACAAAATAGATAGGTTTCAATTTATTTTTCATTCAAATTATCAATTGTTTCATTTTTTGTGTCAAAATTGAGAAAGCATGTAAATACTCGAGAAAATGTGAAGCTTTAATATTTTGAAAGAGAATTTGATTTACCACATTATGTATAAAGTTTTCCTAAAGTGACACATCTGTTGAAACATCAAGTTATGATGGTTAATCACACTTCTCCTAGAATTATTCGGTCGAGAGGTAGACCTACATCTATAAATAGTTGGTCAGGCGATCAAACAAATATATACATTAGTTGGTCAAGTAGTCAAAAATCTTGTTAGTTGAACAGTTGGCCAACATCCGAAGAATTTTGGTTGGTTGATCACCTAGTTGAGCAATATAATATGAGTTGGACACATGGATGGTCAGGTCAAACATTCTTGTCGAGATACCTAGATAGTGTAGATTTTATAGATTCAAATATAACCATTGATGGTTATATGTAGAAAATATCTTCCTGATTGCAAGGAAGTTGGTTATAGTTAGTTAGAGTTGCATGCTAATGTTGAACATGGTTCTTATGTTCAATATGCATTGTTATTTTCTGATCACAATACATTGTGCTTAAGTGCTTTAATGGTGTCCTTAGACACCATATTTTATCTTTGAAGCTTTTCCTATACGATTATCTCAATTTTGTTTATTTGTTTCATATCAGGTTACATCCAATCCCCAACATTGTATCAGAGAAAATGGTCGTAACCTCTCCTATTGTCTCTGAATCATGTTGAATAAGATCTATTGTGTGATTTACTTGAGGATGATGATTTTAAAACTATAACTTTAGGAAATAGATTTGGTCGATCTAGATATCAAAGATTAATTTGAATAATGATCTCATAATTTTGAATGGATTAGATTATGTGGTGTGAGAACTAGACATGTAAACCCTACTGAAGTGTAAAGGACTGTGGCACTATATGAAGATTGTGATTCCATATCCAATGGATGATTAGGAAATTATTTTTGTTGATGGAAACAAGGATGATGTTATGGGGATCATCACAACCTATATCTCATGGGAGATTCAGTTTCACATCAGTGGAATCAATTGCCCTCATCACATTTTGAAGAATTTGAAGTCATTGTTCAACGGAGTCGATGAAATCCATGTCATGTAATTAGAGAAAGAGTTTATCTCTCTTGATCCTCATTCTTTTGATATAATATAGGAATATTTCGCACGTGTGAAGGAACTATAGTTGAAATTGGGTGAATTTGGAAAGAATGAGAAAAATAAAGGTGTACAACTCATCCCATTGGTCTTGATGAATTTGAGAACACCAATCGATGTTTTCATTTCAAATTTCCACACCAACTAGAAAGAACACAAATAATATGGTAAGAATTACACATTTGAAGCTTTATGTGGCCTAATCAACACAAATTGTTTGATGAAGGAAATATTGGTGGTAAACATCAATCCGACATTCTTACGGGAAAGGAAAAGTCGGATCACAAGGAAAGATGATGGTTTGATACCCCTATATAGAGACCTCGATGCATCAACCAAAAACCTAAAGGTAAAATAGATGCATCACATTAAAATGAAAATAAGAAGACATGTCAATACTATGGAAAGACTAGACATGTGGAGAATCTCTACTACAAGAAGAGAGACGACCTAGATGAGAAGGTTAAATTCCTTGAAGGATATGTGTCCACTATTTTCCTACCTACTATTAATTTCACCTTCCAATTCATAATGTCTCAAGCCTTCTTGTCTCATTCTATGAAAAATAAATGGGTAGTTGAATTTGGGTGCACTCATCATATGGCTAAGTATGATTTCTTGTTCACCTCCTTAGATGAAGATGTGGAGAGAAATATTTATGTTGTTGATGATTTTTATCTTGAAATTGTTGGTCAAGGGGATGTTCCCTATCGACATGGGATAATTGTTGATGTATATTATGTACTGAAGATCAGTTCCAATCTATTGTTAGTTTCTCAACTAATACAAATAGGTAAATTGTGGAGTTTTGGCCAGATTGATTCTTTGTTTGAGATTTGAAGAAAGGATGGTAAATTTTCGTTGAAGGGTTTTTGATGCACACCCCCTCCCTCACTTGGGGCCTGCTGACCTCCTGGTCTAGGATCGTTCAAAATATGGAGAAGAATTGGCTCGCAAAGCCTCCTTAGCCCCCAAAATCCTACACATAGGTCCTTTTATTCCATGTGCACGTCCAACAATGAACTCGTGGGCTCACATTAAGCCCCTTTTCCTTTTAAAGAAATTTTTGGCCTTAGCCCCTTTTATTTAGCCAAATCCTCACGTGACCAAGGTCTGTTAACAGTCGCTAACCAATCGACGTTGATTCAAAAGTTTTTGGCACTTTTTTCTCCGATATTTTCGGCCTTCACCACCCTCCAAAACTGTCGAACATTGAAAATGAAGGATCAATGGTCCACGATAGGCACCGATATCGACGGCTCAAACTTTTCCCTGAATATTCACGCTTCAACGATTTTTGACCACTTCCAATACAAACAACACTCGCAAAGTGTCAATCGTTGAAAAGGGTAGATATGAAAGTGTCTATTCCACCACCTTCTTGATGGATCTACACATCTATTGCACTGTGGGATTCAATGATTTCTCCATAAAATGTTTCCAAAAATCTCCTGGATCATTGAAAAAGAAATTACGCCCAAGTATCAAATTGACAGTCCTCAAGATTCGACAGACAAAAGACTCTTATCTTCGGGCTTCAGAAATTTATTTTGGTCATCCAAACAACAAAAATTCTTATATCTCATGATGTTGAAACACTGAAAGACTTTTCCTTCTTCCATGTGTCCCTTTCCTGATCGAAGACTTGGATTCTTTCGGGACTTCATGAGTTTCCCTCCTATCTTCATGATGACACAATTTCACTGAAGTGCCACATCCCTGAGATATGGTATCTTTCTCCATGCATCCTCCTCCAATGGGCAACTGAAATGGAATCCGGCCTTCAGGAGTCCTCACAATGTTGCAATTTGTTTCCTCCGAAGTGTCGGACCTTTGGACTTTTGGATATGCAACCACTTGTCCTTCCTATGATCAACGGTTTAGATCAACTCTAGACTTCGGGACTCTAGAGAGATTGAAATCCACTTCCCTCTATTCTCTCGGAGTGTTTATCCTTCAAAATTTTTGATTTGGCACCATGTGTCTCCTCCCGATCAATGGTGAGGATCAACTCCGATATTCAAAACTTTGGGGGATTTGACCCCTCCTAGCCTTTGTTCTTCCAGATGGTTGGTCTTATAGACCAAGGGATCCACATGTGTACTCTATGTCGAAGTCTATGATGTGATCCGGATTTTGGGCCTTCGGGAATCTGCACACCTTCTTGACCAAATTCCTCCAGAGTATGGGGGCTCTGGACCATGGGATCTTTTAACGTGTTTACTCCTTCGATCGATGGTTGAGAGTGACTTTGGCCTTCGGGAGTCATCAACCCCAACCTAGTTTCCACTCTAATTTTGTGGAGTGCTGAACTCCAAGATTGACTGACACCTGTCCTCCTTCTTCAACAACTGGGATGCTCTCCAGGACTTTGGACCTTTAGGTCTTCCCGAATCTATGCACCCTATGTACTTGTTATTCCAGAGCATTGAGGCTCTAGACCTTCTCCAATTTGCTGACACATGTCCTTCTTGAATTAGTGATTGAGATGGACTCTGATTCTTTGAAGCTTCAAGAGTCTTCAACACTCCCACACCTATGTTCTCCCAAACTATTGATATTTCATATACACGCGATCCATGGACACGTGTCCTTACAAATGGATGGTGTTGGTTTACCTTGAATCCCGGGACATCGGGAATCCTGTCTCCTCCAAAAGACAAACTTGAAAACCTTCGAACTTACGAAGTTCAAAGAGTGTAGAGGGTTAAACTCCATGCAACTTACTTGGATTGGATGACTATCAATCCTCACACCTATATCCAACATTTGGGATCTATTTTCCTCTATGTGCACTCCTCCTCGAGTATGAAATCAGATTTAACAACCCAGTTCGCTCTAGACATCATATCCGACGGATGTTGTAGCTTCTGCTACTCTACACACTATGCTTTCCTTCGAAAGAAGGATTTCTCAACAAATTCAAAGGTTTGGACTTTGATATTTTCTTTGACAATCCTGAATCCTCAACCTGCACTGTACCTATTGATCTTGAAATGATTTAAAATTCAAAGGGGCTCAACCCTTTGAATGTTTCTCTCCTACAAGGATATCTATTTGGCCTTTTCTTTCATTCTGAAGACACTCCTCCTCCTGAGTTATGGACTTTGAAATAAGTCCATTTTGTGCTCACCTTGCACTTTCCTCACAATCTAGGACTCAGACTGTCTCTTCCTTCTACACTCATTGCATAGGACTTGCGCACACTTGCACTATCTCTCCTGAGCTTTGTAGTTTCTCATACTTCAGAGGGGTCTCGACCCTTTTCTCCCTAAAAAATGATTTATTTTTCCCTCCTGGCACTTCTGTGCTCTTCTCCTCCAGATCCTGTTCCAGCACTTTCATAGTGTTCCTTCATAACTCTCCTCGTTGGCTTCACTCTTCCTTCTTCCCTCTTGGAAGCCTTCTCACAAAAATCGAAACATAGTTCTCGCTCAGTCCTTGTGCTTGCTCAATGGACTCCTTGTAGATCCCTCAGAGTATTCAGTAACTCTGGTATGTCTTCTTCCAAGTGTTCAATAACTCCAATGTGCACTCCTTGCATATTTTTCCCTTATTTTGAATTTCATCTTGTTTTGGTGTGCCCTCCTGGCATGCTCTTCTCTAAACTCAAGTCAGAGTTCAAAATGAACTCCTTGAGTTGGCTTCACAGAGTTTTCAATCACTTTGGTGTGCACTCCTTGCACAAGCCTCAGATAATAGAACACTCAAAAAATCACAAAGATAGAAAAGTATATCTAAACCTGCAAAGAGAACTAGTATGAATCTAACAACATCCACACATATACATAGAAAACATTTAGAAAGTAAACATTCACCACACATGAAAACACATAAACCTCATATGCAGGAAAAATGACTTTTGTATTATATTTGAATGTTAATTACACTGTTTACAAGGTTGGACTACAACTGAGTCTCATCTCTTCTTGTTTCCTCTCTTTAGCTCTCTCAACTCGCTCATCAACAACCCATCAACAACTAATTCCTAACACTAATGAATTTGTATACAAGAACTTTTTACAAAAGAGGGGATCCTCAAACCATCCCTCCAACTACCTACTCGCATTGAATTGCATTCAATTAAAATAAATGGACCTCTAGTATACATCGTAACTAAGCCTATCTACCTGTAAGCCATTAAAGGAAACCTCACATGAAACCTATACAAATTCACATGACTTGGATTTCCATGAGCCTTACAATATTAAATTCCATTTAATTACCTTAAAAAATTTAAATTGGGTTCAAAATGAGAGGGTTGGCGCTTCTCTTCCCTTTCAATTTTTCCCTCCAAGTGCAATGATGCATTGGCTTGATGGCACTTGATCAGGTGGAGCGATGCTCCAACATCATACTCCCACACTAACAAAATCATGAGCTCCTACTCATGGCTCCTCTTCTACTAAGGTTAAGATCCTCTCGGGTCCCATATACGAATTTGGAATTGTCCATCTGCTCCTCTTCCATGCTATTGTTGTTGATGTTGTAATCCCTCCTTTGGTCAACTTCTCCCTATTGATGACTACCTTCTTTGTTTCTTCCAGCATCAATCTCCTAATCTCTTCAATTTCCTTGCCCATCTGGTCTATAGGCTGGCTTCTCCCATTCAATCTTCTTTGTTGCATCTCATCTTCATCATCCAATTCCAACTTAACTTGTTCGATGCGCTGATTCTGCACCATTACCCTTTCCTCCAGGGCCTCCAATTATTCACATGGATTGATGGGAAGATCATCCTAATCTCCCATGTTAATTTCATCTCTTGTGGCATTAGCATGCCACTCCACTGTAGTTTGCACTTCTACAACAATTTTATTGAGCTGCTACTCAACTATCCATTCTGAAAGTTTTCTTTCTTTCAGGGTCTCCAACTCCTCACATAGATCAACAAAATCCATGTTTTTTCTTATTCTCTCCTCTGTTGCAGGTTCCAATTCTACAGTTATCTCCTATTAATCTCCCTTGTTAACATTTTTGAGCAATTATTTTGAATGCTCTTATTCTTATTCCATCTCTTGGGCCTATTTTAATGTATTCTCAATCTCCTCCATGACAGTCTCTGTTGGTTTTATTTCTTCTGCACTTTCGACATGTACACTGGCCTCTACTGGGTTGCTTGGAAAGAATATATTGATTCCTCCAATGATCAGAATGTGCCTTTGATCCTCCTCCTCTGTCATCACTCCTTGATGGTCTGAACTCTCCTCTGAGTTCTTGAGACTTTCAAACACTCTCACTTCCTCCTCCTTGCCCACCTCACAACCTGATGTTTCACTCCTGCCCTCCTGGAATCCTATGGGATATTCAACTGATCTCATCTCATTACCCTCCTAGAAATATGCATTGCCACTTCTTCCCACCTGACATTTTATGAGATCTTCCAATCTCTTCTCATTTCCCTCCCTACAACCTATGATATCTTCAACTGATCTATCTTCCTCATCACTTAAGTTTCTTCCAACCTCTGGCTCGCAAACTAAAATCGTTTCCTTTTCTTTGGAACTGAGGTTTTCAACATGCCTCATCCACCTCCTCAATACCTATCATTGCCTCCTGGAAACCAACTGCTGGACAAGCCACGTTACCTTTAGATTCAAGGGCCATTCATGCCTCCATCTTCCTCTTACTTCATGTTGCATATTCAACATCATCCTCTCGAGATCCTCTCGGATCTCCTTGAGATATTTATCCTTATCTATGTTGTTCACCTGCAGGTAGTCTTTTCTTTGACCCCGTTTCTAGCCTTCAGTAACCATCTTCCTCCTCTTCCTTCAAGAATGAAACTAGTTCTTCTCCTTTATCTCACTGGTTTTTTTCTTCTCCTTCTATGTAACTGAGATCACCACTGGATTTCTCTTATAGCCCTCTTGGATACCTACTGACTGTTGCACACTTGCAAAAAATCTTCATAGAGAATAAAACAATCTTTTCTCCTCTCCCTCTCCTATTGTTCGCAAACATAAATCAGGCTTTGATACTAGTTGATGGTATCAGACCAAAAATTTCCTTGCTTTCCTGCTATTTGTAGACAAAATCAAGCTCTGATACCACTTGATACAGACCCCCTCCCTCACCTGGGGTCCACTGACCTCCCGATCTAGGATCGTTCACAATATGGAGCCGGATTGGCTCATGGGTCATGCTTAGCCCCAAAAATCCTATACAAAGGTCCTTTTATTCCATGTGTAGGTCCAATAATGAACTTGTAGGCTCACACTAAGCCCCTTTTCCTTTTAAAGAAATTTTCAACCTTAGCCCCTTTTCTCTGGCCAACTCCTCATATGCCCGAGGGTTGTGATCAGGTGCTTACCAATAGGCACTGATTTAGAAGTTTTTGGCACTTCTGTCTCCAGATTTTTCTGCCTTCACCACCTTCTAAAACCATCGAACACTGAAAATGCGGGATCAACAATCCAAAAAAGGCACTGAGATCGACGACTCAAACTTTTCCCCAGATATTTGGGCTTCGAAAATTTATGACCACTTCCAATACACACAACACTCGCAAAGTGTCGATCACCAAAAAGGGAAGATTTGAAGACCCCTATTCCACCACTAGATCAACGACTCTATGCCTCTTTCACATTGTGGGATTCAATTGTTTCTCCATAACACTTTTCCACAAATATCCTAGATCGTCGAAAAGTAAATTACACCCAAGTATCGAATCGACAGTCATCAAGCTCCGACAAATAGATGACTCATATCTCTTCTCTTAGGGCTTCGACGATTTCTTTTGGTCATCCACACGACATAAATTCTCATATCTCCCAAAGTCGAAACTACAAAATACTTATCCTTCTTCAATGTGTCCCCTTCTTGATCGATGACTAGGATTCTTTCGAGACTTCACGAGTTTCCTTCATGTATTCACGATGACATAATTTTTCCGAAGTTCCATGTCCCCAAGCTATGGGATCTTTCTCCATGAATCCTCCTCCAATGGATGGATGGGATGGACTATGACCTTCGGGAGTCCTCACAATGCTACAGTATGTTTTCTTTGAAGTTTCAAACCTCTAGACTTCCATATCTATTGCCACTTTTCCTTCCTCTTATCAACAGTCAATATCAACTCTAGAATCTAGGACTCTAGAGAAATTGAACTCCACTTCCCTCTATTCTCTTAGAATGTCTTTCCTTCAGAACTTTTGATCTAGTTTCACTTCTCTCCTCCCGATTAATGGTGAGGATCAACTCCTCTCTTCAGAACTTCGAGGGATTTGACCGCTCCTAGCCTTTGTTCTCCCAGATGGTTGGTCTTCCAAACTCAATGATCCACTAACACGTATACTCTGCACCAATGACTATGATGTGCCCCAGATTTTGCGCCTTCACAAATCTGCACACCTTATTGACCAAATTCCTCCAAAGTACTAAGTCTCCAGACCACGAGATATTCTAATGTGTTTCCTCCTTCGATCGGTAGTTGAGAGTGACTATGGTCTTCAAGCCTTCTAGAGTCCTCAAACTCAACCCACTTTCCACTCTGATTTTCTGGAGTATCGAACTCTCAAATCGGTTGACACCTATCCTCTTACTTCAATGGCTGGGATGAACTCCGTGACTTTGAATCTTTGAGTCTTCCCAACTCTGTGCACCCTTTTTACTTGTTATTATAGAGCATTGAGGCTTTGCACCCTCTTCGATATGGTGACACGCGTCCCTCTCAAATGGGTAGTTGATATGGAATGTGGTTCTTCAGAGCTTTGGGAGTATTCAACACTCCTGCGCCTATGTTCTCCCAGACTGTTGATCTTTCGGATACACTCATTCCATGGACATGTGTCCTTACAGATGGATGGTCCTGATTTACTTCGGATCCCAAGACTTCAGGAATCTCGTCTCCTCCAAAACAAAAACTCGAAAACCTTCAAACTTATGAAGTTCAAAGGATGCAGAGGGTTAAACCTCGTGCAACTTACCTGGATCAGATGATTGTCGATCCTCACTCCTACATGCAACAGATGGGATCTACTTTCCTCCAAGCGCATTGCTCCTCAAGTCTGGACTCATATCTAATGGTCCATATTTATCCCTACAACACATATGACGACTATTGTAGGTTCTCCCCCTCTTCACACTACGCTTTCCTTCAAAATAAGGATTTCTCAACAAATTCCAAGGTTTTTCCTTTAAGATTTTCTTCGGCAAGTCCACCTCCTTGGCCTACACTGTACCTCATGAGCTTGAAATACTTTAAAATTCAAAGTGGATCGACCCTTTAAATGTTTCTCTTTTGCAAGGCTGTCTGTTTGGCCTCTGCTTATGTTCCAAAGACACTACTCCTCCCGACCTCTGGACTTTGAAATAAATCCTTTTTGCGCTCACCTTACACTTTCCTCATAGTCTAGGACTCAGACCATCTCTTTCTTCTGTACTCCTTGCATAGGCCTTACACACACTTTCACTATATTTCTTGAGCTTCATATTTTCTCAGACTTCAGAGGGGTCTCGACCCTTTTCTCCCTAAAAAAAATATTATTTTTCCCTCCTAGCACTTTTGTTCTCCTCTCCTCCAGAGCCTTTTCCAATACTTTTAGAGTGTTCCTTCAGAACTATCCTTGTTTTCTTATCTCTTCCTTATGATATTTTACCAACACTTCAACAATGTGTTGGTTTTGTGCACTCCTTTCACTCACCTCCTTAAGTCCCAAATTTTGAGAATTCACTTGCGCACTCTGTGTAGACTTGCAATACTCCTCCTAATCTTTAACTTTTTGTGTTCCCTCTTGGAAACCTTCTCAAAAAAATCAAAACAGAATTCTCGTGCGCTCCTTGAGCCTTCTCAATGCACTCCGTGCATATCCCTCAGAGTATTTAGTAACTCTGGTATGCCTTATTCAGAGTATTCAACAACTATGATGTGCACTCCTTGCACAATTTCCCTTTCTTCTGAGTTTGAGCTTGTTCTGGTGTTCCCTCCTAACACGCTCTTCTATGAACTGGAGAGAGAGTTCGAAATGAAATCCTTGCGTTGGCTTCATAGATTTTTCAATCACTCTGATGTGCAATCCTTGCAAAAGCCTAAGTTCTTAGAAAACTAAAAAATTCACAAAGATAGAGAAATCTATCTAAACCTACAAAGGGAACTAATATGCATCTAACAACATCCACACATATACACAGAAAATATTCAAAATGTAAGCATTCGCCACACATAATCCTCATATGTAGGAAAAACTACTTTTGTATTATATCTGAATGTTAATTAGATTGTGTAAAATGTTTACAAGGTTGGACTGCCATTGAGTCTCAACTCTTCTTCTTTCCTCTCTTGATCTCTCTCAACTCTCTCATCAACAAATCATCAACAACTAATTCCTAACACTAATGAATTTTGATACAAGATATTTTTACAAAAGAGGGGCTCCTTGATCCTTCCCTCCAGCTACCTACTCACAATTATTTTCATTAAATTACAATAAATGGACCTCTAGTCTACATTATAACTAAGCCTGTCTTCCTGTCATCCATTAAAGGAGAATTCACATGCAACCTATACAAAGGCACATGGATTGGCTTTCCTTGAGCCTTAAAATATTAAATTCCATTTAATTATGTTAAAAATTATAAATTAGGCTCAAAATGAGAGGGTTGGTGCGTCTCTTCCCTTGGAATTTGTTCCTCCAAGTGCGTTGATGTGTTTCCTTGTTGGCACTTGATGAGGTGGAGCGATCCTCTTGCATCAGTTTCTTGACCCGAAGGAAAATTTGTATAAGTTTTCTGACATGATTTGACCTGGCTTTGAACCAACTTCTCTTTTTGGTCACATCAACGAATGAAGTTAAAATTGACATAAATGAGTGAGACACCTAAATTTTTTTAAGTTTGCAGTTGATGGTAACTCAGAATATGGTTGTTGGTTTATGTAACATTTTGTTGGATCATGTTGTCATTGATGCCAATGGTTTGATTGATTGATTTCATTGATTGATGTCAAGTGATTGATTGATTGATAATTGATGTAATGTAATATGTATTGTCCTTGATGATAATTCATAGATTAAGATGGATCAATGAGTTTTCATTGAAACGATGAAAATGGATCAATGAGTTGTCATTGATACATGATGAACATGGATTGATGTGGTTTCATTGGTATATGATGCATTGTTACAAAAATGTATAGATGAATCATTATTGTCTTATCATGATTGATAAGGTGCACAAATGGATGAAGTCTAAATTGGTCCCCTTATGGTGAAAGACCTCATGGGAAGATGCTTTTCGGATTGAGTTATCCTATAATAATGGTTGGAGGACCCATGCTCTCATTATTGTCTTATCATGATTGATTAGGTGCACAAATGGATGAACTCCAAAGTGGTCCCCTTATGGTGAAATCCCTCATGGGAAGATGCTTTGAGGATTGAGTTATCCTAGAATAATGGTTGGAGGAATCATTCTTGTATGTGGAATAATGAGATGAAGATCAAGGAAATTGTTGGTGAAACTATCCTAGATGGATATTGCTTTTCATTCCATTTCCAGTGGTATGTGGGATGTCA
This sequence comes from Picea glauca, assembly GCA_000966675.3. Lineage (NCBI taxonomy): Eukaryota > Viridiplantae > Streptophyta > Pinopsida > Pinales > Pinaceae > Picea > Picea glauca. The sequence goes on along the minus strand of JZKD02S1542766.1, from coordinate 269,749 downwards.
CGTAACTCCTCATGGTTTGAGAGTTATGGCCTTACGAAGATGAGGACCCCCATATGAAGGTTTGAAGCCCCCAAGGTCAAAGAAGTAAAGTGACCTAAAAGAAGAAATCATTATTTAAATGATAAAATAAAGTGACAAACTCAAGAAGTATTATTTAAATAATAAAGTGAAGTGACAAAATCAAAGAAGATTATTTAAATGATAAAGTGAGGTGACAAAGTCAAGGAGGAATATTTAAATGATAAAGTAATGGAGAACTTTATAATTATGGAAAGTGGTTAACCCTAAAAATGAGGAAAATAGGTTAAGTGGCCTATAAATGGGTTAAGTGACCTAGAAATAGGTTAAATGACCTAGAAATAGGTTAAATGACCTAGAAATAGGTTAAGTGAACTAGAAATGGGTTAAGTGACCTAGAAATGGGTTAAGTGACCTAGACGATGGAGAGTATAAATAAGAGGTAAGAATCTCTCATTTCAGATCCAACTTGAGCATATTGAATATCTATAGGTGATTGTGGTAACCAAATGATATATAAGCCGAGTTTCAGAGGGAAGGTGAAGAAAAGAGGGTCAAAATTCAAGGGAGGATAAATTATTTTCATGATGCTTTCTAAGGTATGTTATTTACATGTCATCTCACCATTTTCACAATACATTGTTTTCTATAATGATTCAGACCATGAGAATGATATGACATTGAGGAAACATATCCAATTATATGTGGTAAAAAATGAATCTTTTGGGTCGTTGTATTTTTGGAGATACACTTAATGGAAAATAGGGTTTGTGGCTAGTCCTGAAACTAGTCTAAAATAGGTGTTTCAGGTAAAAATGTCATAACTTATTCATAACAGATCCAAATTTAGTGAGACAAATTATGTTGGTTATAGTACGATATATAGTATGTTTTGTAATAGTTTTAGATCTATTAAAAAAATATTCTGTGTGGGGCATGCTCTACAAGGTCGCTCTCTAGAATAATCCAGAATTCAACAAGGCATGCGATTTTTTCTATAACTCCTTTTCTGAGAGGTTCCCAATACTGAAACCAAGTGATAATGAAGACAAAGAATCAAGTGATAATGGTAGCACAAACGAAAGATAAGAATGATGTGATGATGTTGAAAAAAAGGAAGATCTTGAAAGTAATTCAAATGAAGGTGAAGACTCCTCAAAGACCCTTGATTGCAATGATTCAAAATGTGATGATGTTGAATATTTATCAAGTGAAGAAGAAGATCTAGAAAATTTTTGTGTAAAGTTTGATGGTAATTATCCCATGGAAAGAATAGAAGAATATCTATTAGAACTTCAAAAAGAAGATGAAGAGGGTTTATATAGATATAGCAGTGATCATTATTATATATATTATAACTATCTTTCAGATAACACTAAGAAGTTTCTTAGGAGGATTCAAAGGAACATCTTGAAGTTAAAAGAAATGCTCAAAGAACTAGAAGAAAGTAGTAAGACTCAATTAGAATAAAATGACGAAGAGATCACAAGACTAAAGAATGAAAAAGAAGATATAAAGGTAGATGATGAGATTAGCAAAAGTTTTGAAACTATTGTCCATCTCAAGACCCAAATTGAAGAATCCAAAAGGGTAGAGGAACTATTGAAGGATAAAATAAATGAAAATAAAAAGTCATGTCATAAGTTAGAAGCTGGAGTTGTTGACCTTAGAAAGAAGGTAGAGAAGTCAAAAAAATTCTTGAATAGCTCAAGAGTCTTGGATGAGATATCGGAAAGTCAAAGATCACCATGTGATAAATCAGGACTTGGATACAAAGAAGAAATTACATATGTTGAAGAAATAACCTCAAAGAAGCATGAGGTAAGTCCATCAAAGAAGGAAGACAATGTTGCAAAGCAACCATCTACACAAGGCAAGGAAAATTTCAAAAGAACAAAGCAAGGAAGACATCAAGAAGCTATCTTTGGGACACCAAAGCAAAGGTATGAAAGTGTTTTTCATGGCCTTTGTTATTCATGTAATGGATATGATCACAAAGATTTTGAATGTAGATCTTACGAAAGGAGATATAATGGAAGATTTTATAACACCATGAGATGTTGGAGATGTGATCAAGTAGGACACATTGTTGTTCACTGTAATTCCATGAGATGCTATAGCTATAGTGGATTTGGCCACAAATCCTAGGAGTTCTAGAACACAATAAGAAAGTCCATGATGAGGAATTAAAATAGCATGGATAGAATAAGGAATGAAGTTAGAAAGGGAGACATATTTGAAAATATGGATGCTCAGAGCTCAAGTTCTGAGGAGCAGGGACATCTACAGAAGTGGGTAAAGAAGTCAGAGTAGCCAGAACATAGTGAAAGACTGAAGGGAAGCTCAAATGTGTCATCTACTGAGGCATACATGGGTGACAGTGGTATCAATAACATACATACGCAGGCTGACCTTGTATAGGTCACATAGATACACGAGTTGTTGTGCAGCAGGCCGCGTATATGTTGTGAAGCCTAAGGAAAACGATTATGCACAGGGATTGCAATTTGATGTGATGGTATAACTCTATGATGTAGGGTCTGACATGGTTATTGTAGGGTCTCACACTGTTTGTTTCATGTTTTCATGAGTCTATATTGGGTTATATGATGATGATGCTAGCAAGAGATGTCATTGATCTATTGAAGAATATTATTAGTACATTGGTAGACGCACCTATTAGAAGTTTTGATTGACACATTTTTTATGGTGGACTTGGCATACATGTATGAGGATTCGTCTTGTTGTGGTATTGGTGCATGGTTGGCATACTTTCTTGGTACAAGTAGTGATACATGTTGATGTACATGTTTGGTATATGTTTGGATGATGAGTACCTGGTTAAAAGTACAACATTAGCATTACTTGATTATCATATATTTTGGCACATGAGGCATTTGATGATTGAGGCACTTGGTTCATGGTAGAGACATATCATGAGTGATATGACACTTGTTTGGCATATTGGTGGATGCACATGATTGGCATATTGGTAGATGCACATATTGACATGTTGATAGAGTCATATAGTTGATACATTCCATGGATGATATCTATTGGCACTTTGTGTGATGTTGATGTACATGGTTGATGTACATAGGTGTTGTGCATGATGAGCACACATTTTTGTACAAGATGTGCTTGGTTGATATTTTTCTCATGATTCTTTATTTCATTGTTGACATATATTTTTCTTCATGATGCTTGGTATAGCATGATTTTGATGCATGAATAGGTCCAAGGATCATTATATGATAGCACATTGTTCATCTCGTAGAGAAGATAGGGGAGACATACCCATAGGGGGAGTCATTCTTCTTCCCATGATTCTAGGAGGAGATATTTATCAGATGCATACCTAGAAAAGAGCCTTATATTTGAAGAAAGAGCACAGAGGCATAATTGCAGTAGGAGCGATGGTCACAAGGGGAGTATGTTCGATGTATTTTTAGCATTACATCATAGTGATATCCCTTGTTCAAAAGGGGAGAGATTATTCAGAGGAAGATCAAAGGAACTCAGACAGGGGGAGCATCCCCAAGGAAATTTCAAACAGGGGGAGAAACCCCAAGAGGAAAATGTCCCTTTGCCATTGATATCAAAGGGGTAGAGATAGTCACATTGATGTGATTGATGATTATTGATTGGAAGAGATAGTCACATTTGGAAGAGATAGTTGCATTTACTATTGATGTAGAACATGCTTTATCTACATGTTGACATAAATAATTGGTAATTGGTGTTGACATCAATATTGGTATTGCCATCAATGCCAAAGGGGGAGATTGTTGGATCATGTTTTCATTGATGCCAATGGTTTTATTGATTGATGTCAAGTGATTGATTGATCCTTGATGATAATGCATAGATGAATATGGATCAATGAGTTGTCATTGATATGATGAATATGGATCAATGAGTTGTCATTGATATGATGAAGATGGATCAATGAGTTTTCATTGATACATGATGAAGATGGATTGATGTGATTTCATTGGTATATGATGCATTGTTGGAAAAATGTATAGATGACTCATTATTGTCTTATCATGATTGATAAGGTGCACAAATGGATGAACTCCAAAGTGGTCCCCTTACGGTGAAATCCCTCACGGGAAGACACTTTGTGGATTGAGTTATCCTAGAAGAATGGTCGGATGACCCATGCTCTCATTATTGTCTTATCATGATTGATAAGGTGCACAAATGGATGAACTCCAAAGTGGTCCCCTTATGGTGAAATCCCTCATGGGAAGATGCTTTGCGGATTTAGTTATCCTATAAGAATGGTTGGAGGACCCATTCTTGTATGTGGAATAATGAGATGAAGATCAAGGAAATTGTTGGTGAAACTATCCTAGATGGATAGTGTTTGTCATTCCATTTCTAGTGGTATGTGGAATGTCACATAACTCCTCATGGTTTGAGATTTATGGCCTTACGAAGATGAAGCACCCCCATATGAAGGATTGAAGCCCCCGAGGTCAGATAAGTCGAGTGACCTAAAAGAATAAATCATTATTTAAATGATAAAGTAAAGTGACAAAGTCAAGAAGGATTATTTAAATAATAAAGTGAAGTGACAAAATCAAAGAAGATTATTTAAATGATAAAGTGAGGTGACAAAGTCAAGGAGGAATATTTAAATGATAAAGTAATGGAGAAATTTCTAATTATGGAAAGTGGTTAACCCTAAAAATGAAGAAAATAGGTTAAGTGACCTATAAATGGGTTAAGTGACCTAGAAATAGGTTAAGTGACCTAGAAATGGGTTAAGTAACCTAGAAGATGGAGAGTATAAATAAGAGGAAAGGATCTCTCATTTTAGATCACACTTGAGAATATTGAATATATATAGGTGAATGAGGTAACCAAATGATATATAAACCAAATTTTATAGGGAAGGTGAAGAAAAGAGGGCCAAAATTCAAGGGAGGATTAATTATTTTCATGATGCTTTCTAAGGTATGTTATTTACATGTCATCTCACCATTTTCACAATAAATTTTTCTCTATAATGATTCAAACCGTGAGATTGATATGAAATTGAGGAAACATATACAAGTATTTTTGGTAAAAAATTCAGCTTGTGGGTCATTTTATTTTTGGAGATACACTCCATGGAAAATAGGGTTTGTGGCTAGTCCTGAAACTAGTCTAAAACAGGTGTCTCAGGTAAAAACGTCATAAATTCTTCATAATAGATCCAAATTACATGAGACAAATTGTGTTGGTTATAGTAAAATATATAGTATTCTATGTAACAGTTTCCTATATATTCAACAAATATTATGTGTGGGGCACGCTCTACAAGGTCCCTCAATAGAATAAGCCAAAATTCAACAAGGTATGCCATTTTTGCTATAACTCCTTTTATGAGAGGTTGAAAGTAGTGACACCTGGAGGAATTTCATAAAACAAAATGAAGAAAATTTTGTATCATTTTTATGTCTTTATTCATTACAAGTACAAAGTAATGATTATTTCAAGTTAGGGTTGTTGACTAATCCAAAACTAGTCATGGTTGAGACAAGCAGTTGATGAGTTGGCACATACATGAGGTGTTTAGTTGATGATGTTGGTACATATTGATGAGTCATTGTTGATGAGTGGTTGAAACATGATTGGTATATACTTGGTACATGGTTGGATGCACTTGTTAATGGTACATGTTGATTACAGTTTGTTTAGCACAGGTTGGTGCATGGTTGATGCACTTGTTTATGGTACAAATTGATATTTGTTGAGGATTTTTGCCTCATCGCATTTGGTTATGAGAATGTGAGATGATTCTTTCATATAGAGACGGTGATCTTGTAGAGTTGTAATCTATTCATATGTTGCTGAAAACCCCCCAAATTGAAGTCCATAATAAAAAGTAAAAATGTAGATACAACTTGTGTTCCTTGTGGAGATGATTTGTTGATGATATATTGTTGATATATGTTGCTGATATGTATTCACATCTAAATAATTATTAATGACATGAATGGGTAATGAGTAAATGTTGACTTCTAACTAATGAGTTTTGTGTAAGAAGGAAGTTTTGGGTAAAAAATCTCCACACTCATTCACCCCCCCCCCCCTCCAAGTGTGGTAGGTGTGTCCANCAATCGGTATCAGAGAGGGCCTTCCCTACAAGCCTTAACAATCTTGAAGGAGATCCACAGACACACAAATGGATGATGAAATACCAATCCTTGATGAGAAAAACTATTTTACTTCGAGAATAGAGATGAGAGTGTATTTGAAGACAATGGGAGCAACTATTTGGAAGGCAACCATTGGTGGATCAGTTCCATTGCAGAACAAGTCAAAGTTTGCAGCTCAAAGGGAAGGAAAGAAGAATGATGCATTGGCTCTTAAGACCATTCTTATTAGACTCTCAATCCCTATCAAATAAAGAATGGAACAATGCACTTCTGCCAAGGATCTATGGCTAAATCTAGAGGAGACATATCAAATCAAGAAGGAGAAGGAAGATATTGAAGACCACTCCATCAAGATTATCAAAGGTAAAGAATCTCCAAAAACCCTTGATTTTATTATTCCTAAATATGATCTTGAAAACATTTCAAATGAAGACAAAGAATCAAGTGATAATGGTAGCACAAAGGAAAGAAAAGAATGATGTGATGATGTTAACAAAAAGGAAGATCTTGAAAGTAATTCAAATGAAGGTAAAGACTCCTCAAAGACCCTTGATTGCAATGATTCAAAATGTGATGATGTTGAATATTTATCAAGTGAAGAATAAGATCTATAAATAGTTGTTGTAAAGTTTGATGGTAGTTATCCCATGGAAAGAATATAAGGAGATCTATTAGAAATTCAAAAGAAAGTTGAAGAGGGTTTATATAGATATAGCAGTGATCATTATTATATAGAATATAACTATCTTTCGAAAAACACTAAGAAGTTTCTTAGGAGGAGTCAATGGCACATCTTGAAGTTAAAATAAATGCTCAAAGAACCAGAAGAATGTAGTAAGACTCAATTATAAGAAAAGGAAGAAGAGATCACAAGACTAAAGAATGAAAAAGAAGATTTGAAGGTAGATGATGAGATTAGCAAAATTTTTGAAACTAATGTCCATCTCAAGACACAAATTGAAGAAGCCAAAAGGTTAGAGGAACTATTGAAGGATAAAATAAATAAAAAGGAAGAGTTATGTCATAAGTTAGAATCTGAAGTTATTGGCCTTAGAAAGAAGGTAGAGAAGTCAAACAAATTCTTGAATAGCTCAAGAATCTTGAATGAGATCTTGGAAAGTCAAAGATTACCATGTGATAAATCAAGACTTGGATACAAAGAAGAAACTACATATGCTGAAGCAAGAACCTCAAAGAAGCATGAGGTAAGTCCATCAAAGAAGGAAGACAATGTTGCAAAGCAACCATCTACACATGGCAAGGAAAATTTCAAAAGAACAAAGCAAGGAAGACATCAAGAAGCTATTTTTATTCATGTAATGGATATGGTCACAAAGATTTTGAATGTAGATCTTATGAAAGGAGATATAATGGAAGATTTTATACACCATGAGGTGTTGGATATGTGATCAAGTAGGACACATTGTTGTTCACTGTAATTCCATGAAATGATATAGTTGTAGCAGATTTGGCCACAACTCCCAGGAGTGTTGGAACATAAGAAGAAATTCCATGATGAGGAATTCAAATAACATGGCTAGAAGAAGGAATGAAGTTAGAAAGGGAGACATATTTGAAAATATGGATGCTCAAAGCTCAAGTTTCGAGGATCAGGGACATTTATAGAAGTGGGTAAAGAAGTCAGAGTAGCTAGAACATAATGAAATACTGAAGGGAAGCTCAAATGTGTCATCTACCGAGGCATACATGGGTGATAGTGGTATTAGTCATTCACATACGTAGGCTGACATTGTATAGGTAGCATACATACATGAGTTGTTGTGCAGCAGGCCATGTATGTGCGGTGAAGCCTAAGGAAAAGGGCTATGCACAAGGATTGCAGTTTGATGTGATGGTATAACTCTGTGATGTAGGGTCTGACATGGTTTATTGTAGGTTCTCACACCGTTTGTTGCAGGTTTTCATGAGTCTATATTGGTTTATATGATGATGATGCTAGATAGATATGTCATTTATTAATTGAAGGATACTATTAGTACATTGGTAGATGCACCTACTAGAAGTTTTGATTGGCACATTTTTATGGTGGACTTGGCATACATGTATGAGGATTCATCTTGTTGTGGTATTGGTGCATGGTTGGCATACTTGTTGGGTACATGTAATGATACATGTTGATGTACATGTTTGGTATATCTTTGGATGATGAGTACTTAGCTAAAAGTACAACATTTGTATTATTTGATTAGCATATATTTTGGTACATGAGGCATTTGATGATTGAGGCACATCGTTCATGGTAGAGACATATCATGAGTGATATGACACTTGTTTGGCATATTGGTGGATGCACATGGTTAGAATATTGGTAGATGCACATGTTGGCATGTTGATAGAGGCATATGGTTGATACATTCCATGGATGGTATCTTTTGGCACTTTGTGTGATGTTAATGTTCATGTTTAATGTACATAGGTGTTGTGCATGATGAGCACACATTTTTGTATAGGATGTGCTTGGTTGATATTTTGCTCATGATTCTTTATTTGATTGTTTACATATCGTTTTCTTCATGATGCTTGGTATAGCATGAGTTTCATGCATGAACAAGTTCAAGGATCATTATATGATAGCACATTGTTCATCTCACAGAGAAGATAGGGGAGACATACCCATAGGGGGAGTCATTCTTCTTCCCATGATTCTAGGAGGAGATATTTATCAGATGCATACCTAGAAAAGAGCCCTATATTTGAAGAAAGAGGATAGAGGCATAATTCTAGGAGGAGCGATGGTCACAGGGGGAGTATGTTCGATGTATTTTCAACATTACATCAGAGTGATATCACTTTTTCAAAAGGCGAGAGATTATTCACATTTACTATTGATGTAGAGCATGCCCTTATCTGCATCTTGACATTAATAATTGGTAATTGGTGTTGACATCAATATTTCTATTGCCATCAATGCAAAAGGGGGATATTGTTGGATCATGTTGTCATTGATGCCAATGGTTTGATTGATTGATGTCATTGATTGATATCAAGTGATTGGTTGATTGATGATTGATGTAATGTAATATGTATTGTCCTTTATGAGAATGCATAGATGAAGATGGATCAATGAGTTGTCATTGATATGATGAAGATGGATCAATGAGTTGTCATTGATACATGATGAAGATGAATTGATGTGGTTTCATTGGTATATGATGCATTGTTGGAAAATTTTATAGATGACTCATTATTGTCTTATCATGATTGATAAGGTGCACAAATGGATGAACTCCAAAGTGGTCCCTTTATGGTGAAATACCTCATGGGAAGACGCTTTGCAGATTGAGTTATCCTAGAAGAATGTTTGGAGGACCCATGCTCTCATTATTGTATTATCATGATTGATAAGGTGCACAAATGGATGAACTCCAAAGTGGTCCCCTTATGGTGAAAGCCCGCATGGGAAGACACTTTGTGGATTGAGTTATCCTAGAAGAATGGTTAGAGGACCCATTATTGTATGTGGAATAATGAGATGAAGATCAAGTAAATTGTTGGTGAAACTATCTTAGATGGATAATGCTTTTCATGCCATTTCCAGTGGTATGTGGAATGTCACATAACTCCTCATGGTTTGAGAGTTATGTCCTTACAAAGATGAAGGACCCCCATATGAAGGCTTGAAGCCCCCAATGTCAAATATGTCAAGTGACCTAAAAGAAGAAATAATTATTTAAATGAGAAAGCAAAGTGACAAAGTTAAGAAGGATTATTTAAATAATAAAGTGAAGTGAAAAAATCAAAGAAGATTATTTAAATGATAAAGTGAGGTGACAAAGTCAAGGAGGAATATTTTAATGATAAAGTAATGGAGAAATTTCTAATTATGGAAAGTGGTTAACCCTAAAAATGATGAAAATAGGTTAAGTGACCTATAAATGGGTTAAGTGACCTAGAAATAGGTTAAGTGACCTAGAAATGGGTTAAGTGACCTAGAAATAGCTTAAGTGACCTAGAAATGGGTTAAGTGACTTAGAATATTAAGAGTATAAATAAGAGGCAAGAATCTCTCATTTCAGATCACACTTGAGAATATTGAAGATCTATAGGTGACTGAGGTAACCAAAGGATATCTAAGCCGAATTTCATAGGGAAGGTGAAGAAAAGAGGGCGGGAATTCAAGGGAGGATAAATTCTTTTCATGATGCTTTCTAAGGTATGTTATTTACAGGTCATCTCACCATTTTTGCAATAAATGTTTTTCTATAATGATTCAGAACGTGAGATTGATATGAAATTGAGGAAACATATCCAAGTATCTGTGGTAAAAATTAAACTTGTGGGTCATTGTAGTTTTGGAGATACACTCCATGGAAAATAGGGTTTGTGGCTAGTCTTGAAACTAGTCTAAAACAGGTGTTTTGGGTAACGTCATAATGTCTTCATAACAGATCCAAATGCAGTGAGACAATTTTTGTTGGTTAGAGTACTGTCTTTATTATGTTTTGTAATATTTTCATATCCATGAAACAAATATTCTGTGCGGGGAATTCTCTACAAGGCCGCTCTCTAGAATAAGCCAAAATTCAGCAAGGTATGCCATTTTTGCTATAACTCCTTTTCTCAGAGGTTCCAAGTAGTGACACTGGGAGGAATTGCATAAAACAAAATGAATAAATGTTTTTATCAGTTTCATATATTTATTCATTACAGGTACAAAGTTATGATTATTTCAAGTTAGGGTTGTTGACTAATCTAAAACTAGTCATGGTTGAGACATGGAGTTGATGATTTGGCACATACATGAGGTGTATAGTTTATGATGTTGGTAAATATTGATGAGTCATTTTTTATGATTAGTTGACACATGATTGGTATGTACTTGGTACATGGTTGGATGCACTTGCTTATGGTACGGGTTGATTACAGGTTGTTTGGCACAGGTTGGTGCATGGTTGATGCACTTGTTTATGGTACAGATTGATATCTGTTGAGGATTGTTGCCTCATCTTAGATGGTTTTGAGAATGTAAGTTGAGTCTTGCATAGATAGTTGGTTCTCTTGTAGAGTTGTACTCTATTCAGTTGTTGCTGAAAAACCCCCAGATTGAAGTCCATAATAAAAAGAAAAATTGTACATACATATTGTGTTCCTTGAGTTCCTTGTGGAGATGATTTGTTGATGATATATTGTTGATATATGTTGCTGATATGTATTCACATATAATTGATTATTAATGACAAAAATGAGTATTGAGTAAATGTCAAATGCTAACTAATGAGTTTTGTGTAAGAGGGAAGTTTTGGGAAAAATATCCCCACACTCATTCACTCCCCCCCCTAAGTGTTCTAGGTGCATCCAATACATTTTTCCCTATGATAGAGTCTGTAAAGGATGTATGTTTGGCCAACATCAATAGGCACACTTTGAATCTGACAAAGAATGGAGAGAAAACAAACGTCACGAAGCTTTTTCACAGTGATATATGTTGCATCAATCTACTTTCCTTAGCAAATGCAAGGTATATCTTGACTTTCATTGATGATCTCTCTCATTTCACTTGGGTTTATTTTTTGAAGAATAAGAATCTTGTATTTCAAAAGTTTGAAGAATTTAGAGCCATTAGTCAAAAGAAATGTGTTCAAGCCATCAAGTTCCTAAGATCATATGATGGTAGTGAGTATGTGAATCGAACATTGGAAGAATAACTGGTTTGATCTACCATTGAATGGCATATGCCGGTGCCTTATACACCTCAATAGAATGGTGTTGTTGAACACAAAAATCAGACATTAGTTGAAATGGCTCGATGTATTTTGTAGGAAAAAGGATTTTCTCAATGAGATGGCATATACTACGCTAAGACACTCGCCCCTATTGTGAACATGAACTATGTTAGACTGATTCTTTCTCTTGTTTCTCTATTTGGATGGAATATCCATTAGATGGATGTGAAGAGTGCCTTTCTTCATGGTGACCTATCTGAAGAAATTTTTATGGAACGACCTTCTAGTTTTCTGATAGATTCTAACTTGGTTTGTCAACTTAAGAAGTCCCTTTATGGTTTTTTCTGCCTCACTTGCATACATCCTTCCTAATGCTGGGGGGTTGATAACCCAGGGCTCATATAGAGTTGACCAAAAAAAACCCAAGGCGTGGGCATATCAATCCTCAATCTAGGAATGAGGAAGGTCTCACCTGAGACATCATGAGAATGATAGATACCATGTGGTATTGTGTCAGAGATGAAGGCTTAAAATATACTAGGAATACACTCGGGCTTATATTACCACATTTCCTTATAGTTCATTATGATATTAGTAGCATCCAACATTAACATATTCATCTATTGAACTCATAATCAACACAATAAATGACATGAAGAACAAAAAATTAATATTATTTCCATTCAAAAAGTGGCATACATAGACCAAGAGACTCATAATTCATCAGGAATAGAGCTCTACACTCTCATACATTCTATAAATGAGGCATTACAAGGCTCCATGAACTTTCAATAAAACTATGCACATAATACTAAGTTGGTTCTACTACAAACTCCTTACAAAATTGTTACATCCCCATAGAAAACTAATACCCAGAATCACAACATGACTCATGCAAAAACGAGCCAAACTAATTCTTTCACTATTGAAGACCTCAAAATTGTTGACCTCTATGTGTGTCTTCATTACTTATTTTTCTTTTCTTCTCTGCGTTGTTGCTCTACCACTTTCTCCTCTACTCCAATCACTCTTTTAAATACCAGTTTTGAATGCTTCTGCCACTCACATGTAGCCCATGTAGCCTATTTGGAGTCGTGGAAGTCCTAATGAGCTTGTCAAACCATCCCTTAACTGCTCCATGATCTCTCATGCTACATGATTTAATCATTCAAAAATATTCTCAAAGATCTCCTTCTTGATTTGGAATGCATGTGGTATCTTCTTGATTCCTGGAATGCATTGTAGAGATATAACTATCATGTGTGCCTTATTTAATCCATCGTGCAACTACTGATATACAAGAAAAACTAGACTGTGCACACATTTAATATTTACCCTGAACAATTTGGGTGCCAATAGGTCCCCAAAACTATTACTTGGCTCATCCTTGATCTAATTTCCTAGATCACAGTGTAACTGAAGCCACAAAAGAAACTGTCTTCATTAATTTCTAAAGGAACTCCCAGAATTGAATGGAAGTGTCATCTAGGGTGGCGTGCAACTACTTAGTGAGCCAAATCACCTTGTTTGTATCAATCATTGTGACTTGGGGAGATTGAAGGTCAATATGATCCATTTTATTGAGCATGGGGGAAACTGTGAGATGCATTGTTGCAAGATAAGTGTAGATAATTTGGGCCTTATTAGCTACATCACTAGCCAACATAGAAATAGATTTCTTCTATTCTCGAGCGACAATGATCTCCTTGGTCTTGCTTGTGATAGTTATCATTGCATCTTGGCACTGACCCAGGGTTAGGGAATCCAAATTTCTCTTCTATTGGGCCACCTCTACTTAGTCCATGTGAACCCTTTCATAAATAGAGTTGATTTCTAGTCGATTTTGCAATTCATTCCAAAGTTTAAAACTCTACTCAACCAACCCTAAAAGTTTTTTAAGTTAGGCCTAACCATTGTGGAGGGATTCCTCATCCACTGTTAATGGCTATGCCCGAGAGTATGATTCTTTGATAAAATTAAGTAGCTTAGTGTGATTGGCCAAGGAAACCTCATGTTGTGTTGTGGTTTCTGCATGCGCAGTGACTTCGACAAGATGAAGCATTTGAAGTTCATGTGGTGTAGCCTCTACCTCCCGTCATGTAAGAACTTATTTTTGTAGCTATGACTTGGTATTAGTATGGGCTGTGAATTCTTGTTTTAATTGTTTCCATAGTTGTTCATGCACCTGAGTGAGAGTTTGGTTCCTCTCCATGAGCTCATTTATGATTTTGGTGACAAAACTTTGTAGATTGGGAGTAGGTACATGCACATGATCATGCCTAGAATTGGATGAGTTAGTCGGGACCACAACCAATGGGCTCACCCTTAGCACCCTTTTCTAGCTCATACCTAGGGATTCTTCAAATTTCAATTCCTGAGGAGGAGAACCTAGTGGTGAGGGGAGAGCCAACAATTGTTTCCAAAGGGGACCAAACTTCCCCACGACATCCTTATGGAAAATGTGTTGTCATGACAATTATGTGTGCAGTTCTTTGAAAAACTTGGAATGGTTGGCCACCTATTTTCTTTCTTGTAGTTCCATGGGACTAGTTTCTAACTGCTTGATAGTGTTCATTCGATGGCACCTCCATGTTCCATGACATGGGAAGACATTCAATTGTGTGGAAGGATATGAGACCTCTTCTTTGATATAAGTCGAATTCAATGATGGTGTACATTCTTCCTCCATATCGGGGTCTATATTAATAAGAGACAGGCCCTATGTCTAGGAGGACCATTTCTATTTTTGAACACCATCATCATCTTCTTCAAAGTCCTCTGTACTATGAATTTTCTCTTCTAGATTATGTGTTCCTTTCTTAGTAGAACCAGAGGATTGGTTCATCTAGGATCTAGAAGCCATGTCTCTCCATCAAGTGGTAGTCGTATCCCATTTATTTCCTATGATTTATTTTTTATTATCTCAAATTGTGATTATAATTCGATAAATTGAGGTTGTTGATCCGTCGACCAATCCATGACACCCATTAGGATGTCCTTTTATGTAATGAAAAAGGGGATCATGGCCTCATCCTTTTCATTGGTTGTGTGAGGGTAAATAAATACATTATGGAAATCACCTTAAAAATCAATATAGTTGGTATACCTTTTTAGGAGACATTTTGGGATGCAGACCATTTCATTGGCGACAATGATCAATTATGTAAACTAATTTTTAAATGCCTTTGCATGATAAGCTTCAATTATTGGTTCCTTGGTTTGTTGGAGAGTTATGAATCGGGGAGAAATGAATAGTGGTTTCCCCTTCATGTCCTCTTTTTTCCCTACGGGTGGCTTCCATAAGATCATACCAAGAAAGAGGATTACCCAACTGTACTGAAATTTCTTTCCCGAATCTTGGTCATCTGGACATTCATCCACAAAATCATTTAGAAAGTACCAAGACAAGTCCATTTGGACACCTCCATCATATCATTTAGTTGTAAGGACGACACCAAGTGAGAATTCGTCATTCCAAAGATTTCCTAAAATATTGGAGGAAAGCAGTTTATGTTGCAAACATGAGCGGTAGATTGTTAATATTGGGGATCACAACCCTGTGCTTCCCTCTACATGTTCCAAAATTGGTGTAGACTTCCTCTTGTGCTGCATCTTTTTCCTTGATGGTAACGGTAGGATCTTCATGGGATATGGGGACACATGAAAGAAGCTGCATTGTATTATGGTCTATAGGGTATGGTTGATCAAGCCATAGATAACCACCATGCAACCTAGTAAGGAGGAAGAAAACATATGACTGAACCATTAGGTCCCAAAAGAAATGGGGAAAATTGAGCAAGTTGAGAATGTCATATTTTCGTAGGGGCTTCACCCATTTCTACCTAAATAGATTTTATGTTCCACCTTCTCACTCAATGACACATGCATACTTGTTGAATTCGAGTTTCGGGAACTAGTTCAGGTTGTGAACATTGTGTTATGTACATTTGAGCACTGGAAATTTCCCCAATTGTCGCCCCTTAAAGCTTACTCCAACTAGCATCACTGGTTTTGAAATTGAATACTCTTTCATCGTCTTGGACTTATGTCATGTGTGGGGTCATCTCAAGGAATCCATTCTAGTTTTTAGTGACCGTGGTATCCTAAGTTGTGTTTTTAAAGCTTGAAACCACCCTAGACTGAAAAAAATAGGACAACTTGGCTGGTGCATAATCGAAGATATTTTTTGCATTGGTGGGGCTCATGTTCTCTTTCCAATGTTTGGATATGGAAACTATGAAATATGAGTAAGGGAAAATAAATAGCAGTCAATGAGACAAAAAAATCCATTCACCTATAAGCATTGTGACATCCATGTCACATTCCACAAAGGTCTCGTCCCATATGGTTTGGAGTTGCTTCCCAATCCTTTCTATCCATCAGCCAACAAGCCCTTTGATCCATCCATCAAAGTTGCCTCGGTGGGTGAGTATATTTCTTTTCATCCTTTATGATGTCCTTTCTTTCTACCGACATAATTAAATTTCCACTCATTCCAAATTGGGAAAATCTCTCTCCCTTATGAGTCCATTAATTCCTTGATTTTTCTTGAACCAGACTAAATCTGTTTGGTGTAACTTATTATCGCATCCAACTTTATTATACCCAAAAGTTTACTCCGCCTAATATTTTAATTTGAATCTGATTTCTCTACACATGCTTAAAGTGTTATTCTTTGGGGGTGCCACAAATGATCCATGGGCATCTCTACACCAACTTGGCATATCTCAATCTATTGCATCAACCCATGGTAGGTTACGATGCTTCTTCACATAGATCCAACTTCTCATTATTCTCCATGGAGGATATTCAATAATCATAGTTGGACATGGGGGTACCTGTTGACCTCCCAATTCGATAATAGAGTCAACCATAGGCATGTGCAGCTAGTTTTTTCACTTGAGAGGAGATAGAGGAATATGATAGATAGAATCACTATCGACAAAGCATGTGGGGATTTCAAATATATTCTTCACACACCCTATCGTTGCTCGCAAGAACACATACACCTGGATTAAACCTTTCCCTTATGGAGTCTTCTATATCTTCCCATTCGCAAATATGATCTTGATGCACTTCCCACCACTACGTGGGTAAACCTACTAACACTATATCGAGGGTGTGTACTTGATGGAGGAAAGGAATGTGCTACATATAGAAAATGAAAGTATCCACTGGGTCTATCCCATTGAAACGGTAGGGTATGGATTCATTGTTTCCCTCCATAGTGGTAATTTGTGTGCATATTCTGGTAGAGATCACATATAATTTATTTTTTCACTTTTCCATGGCATCCTCTGAATCAATATTATAAAGCTTCATACTTCTCCATCTCAACTCACCATTTTCCATGGGATTGATATAATATTCTCTATGCCTCATGATTTGAAATATGTTTTAAATAATGGATGCATACACATCCTCATTGACATCAACATTTTATCTATCACCTTCATTTGGATCCAATGATTCAATCATGTGAAAGGTGTCTGTCTCAAAAGACATATGTCTCTTCCTCAAATTCAACATGACATTGTCGAATGAAAAATCAATACCAAGAAAGGAAGGGTAGGGAATTGATTCATCCATTATCTCAATTACCTCAAAATATTCCTTAGTCTTCACCCCTTCTATATTCACTTCGACCTGCTCTAGTCAACCTATAGGATAGATTCTATATTGGTTCGCTAGTGGAATTTGAATTCGGGACAACACCGAGTATGGTGGACCAATCAACTCCCATGGTTTCTTCGGAAAAATGTTCACATAGTATCCCAGATCCAACATGACTCCATCCATGTCATGGCTTTCAAGTTAAACCATTATATTGAGCTCTCTTCCTCTACACTTCTATTTACTGACCTAGTACACATCCCTCTCTAGCAGTAGGGATTATATAGCTACAGTTTTCCCTTCTTCTCCCATTCATTTGGTTAACATGTGTGTCAATTTTCTCACAACATCAAGATCAATTAACAGCTTCAAACAACAATGAAAGAAGTTACTTACTTTATCATCAACTTGTTGTTCATGAAACATGTCACACAATGCTTCTTCTTGTGTCGTGCACTTCAAATCTTCATGCATGTGCTCCTCTATTTCCATTTGTTCAACCTGTCTTATTTCTTATTACCTACAGGATTCCTCCAACAAGCTCTGAGTTGTGTATTTTATCTTCTTGTGCACATGCGCTTCCTCTAAATACTTATGTGCAGCGTGATGCAATTCATCACGAGATCAAACCTCTTCTAGTGATATTTGCATGGTGTGTTGCACCTTCTTGTGTAATCTAGCTTATTATAGAAACCTTTGCATCACAGGATGCATAGATTCCTGCAATCTCTCTTCCTCTATATCCCTCTGCCCATCATGCAAAAACTACTTCTATTTCACAACATCAAAATTAGGAGGATATTACACTTCCTTTATGACATTCTCCTATGTTGATCCAGATTTAGGAGCAGAGAGAACTAATTAAAAGAATGAATAAAATAAACACAGAGATATGCAGAACAACAAAGATATCCAATGAACAATATCTTCTATTGAATAAATGAATTAGGCTGAAACTGTAAAACCGCAGAATGGAAACACTTGCTCGAATGGTGGTAGATATCTCTGAGAAGAGATGTGTCTACTACATGCATCCGTTTGAGAAGAATGATTACAATGAGGCTCCAAAGGAATTTTTAACATTATGCATGAATCCCAAAACCCTAGACATGAAAAAACCCAACTCTAGGAGGTGAAACGCCAAAAGTTATGTGGGCCCCTATGGGCAAGTTTGTACCTCAACTTCTCGGGGTCGCAACTTTTCAATAGGACCTCCGTTTTAGGTGCATGATATACCATTGGAAAGGTCTTTTCGCAAAATATTCCTTACACTATAAAACTATGAATCTGTCTAAAGTTTGACTATGGTGAGCCAAAAAAACATTGTTTAGGGCCCCAAAGCGACCCTGGAAGTATAGAAAGATGTGTTGACATGAAAAAATGAAAACTAATCCAATTGGATTAGGTGGGAGGCCACCAGTATCAACCTGGAACTAAAAATTGTCCCAAGGAGCCAGTTGGAATAGGTGGGTGACCACCAATATCCACCTGGATCATACATCCTCTAGACCAAACTTTATCCATGCTCGAATTCCATTCTTGTTTTCTCTCCACCTCAGGTTATCACTTTCATGTCAACTTCTTCATCCTTCTTTTGACTCTTGCGTGACTCTACAATAATTATTTTGTAGTGTGCCTTCTTGTATTCCCACTTTTTTAGCAAGTCGGGACAATCCTCGGTGACATGCTTGGTACTATAGCACTACCCACAGAGAGCGCATGGTTTGGTGAAAAACATCGATACATGGTTTATATCGCCACAGTTAAAACAAGTGGGTGGTCTTCCTCCACCTCCTCCATATCTTTTTCCTCAACCACATCCATATCCACCCTTAAGACCTCCTTGGTATCCATATCTCTCAGTGCCTCCATGGTCACTACCTTTCTTCTCTTCCTAAACCTAAAATACATCATGGGTGTGGTCCTCCATCAACTAAAGTGACTGGAAGTTGTTCACATCATTCCCTGTGGATTTGTAGAACTCACAGATCGAGGTATGGTAAGTTTTCTAATATTATTCTAGTGTTGGGAAGGGGGGTGGGATATGTCCCCAATGTATGCAAATATCACACCCTTCAATACGAGGCCTATATGTAAATGTATTTGACACACCAGTCTCCAGATAATTTCCCAATTTAGGAAATTCATCCCTGCAGTGAACTTTCAATTGACATGTAGTACACCATACATGCTCATGCACCACCTTTTCCTTCACCATATCTTGCAACTGCATTGTTAGATTTTCATGTTGGGGTTTCACTTTTGCCAATACTTATAATGTTTTTACACCTCATGTGTAGATTCTAGGTGCATCGTAATATCCACCAGTGACCACCTCTTCCTAACTAGTCACCTTCTATTGAGTAAGTGGAACTCAGATATGGGGAAGTAATCCTTCAATGAACCACTCCCTTCACTGAACGTATTGAATATATAATGTTATCCTATCTAGTATGATATTAATCCATTAGTCATAGAACCACATGGTATCTTTGTTGGAAATACTAAAACAACTGAGAGGGGCGGGGGGGGTGAATCAGTTGTATGTGAGCTTAAACAATTTTATACTTATTAAACATTGTTAATCTCTCTTCATGTGGTCATCAACAATATACATCATATGAACAGTAAAAATGAAGACCATCAGTCACACATAAAGTACACACAGAGACAGATTTTCACGAGGAAACCCATAAAGGGAGAAAACCTCTTCTTCTTCGAAATGATAGGCAGTATTTTTTAGTTCTGTACATCATTTACAATTGAGCACCAACTCAATGTGAGG